>SEYY01004109.1:0-33572 GCA_009176605.1 Armadillidium nasatum
ATATATATATATTATATATATTATATATATATATATATATATATATATATATATATATATATATATATATATATATATTATATATAATATATATATATATATATTATATATATATATATATTATTCCTTTTCCATCAAATAAAATTATAATTTCTTCTAAAGACGTCATTTCTGCTCTCTGTCAGCTTAACACTAAGAAGGCGTACGGTCCTGACGTTATCCCTCCTGTGGTTCTCAAAACTTTTGCTTCCAAGCTTGCACATTGCCTTGGTAAACTTTTTTCGTCTACATCTCTCTACTTCAACCTTCCCTTCTTGCTGGAAACGTGCTCTCATTCAGCCTGTGCCGAAGAGAGGGACCCTTCTCAACCCTCTAACTATCGTCACATTTCTTTAACCTCCGTTGTTTCTAAAGTTTTCGAATCTATCCTCAACAGAAAGATTTGGAAACATCTCAATTCTTCTAATCTTATCTCGGATCTCCAGTATGGTTTTCATAAAGAACGTTCTACTTGTGATCTTCTTTCCCTACTTTCTATTTATTGTTCCTCCGATCTCCGGGGTTTCGGTGAGTCTTTCGCTGTGGCGCTAGACATATTTAAAGCCTTTGATAGAGTTTGGCACAAAGCTTTGATTTCCAAACTTCCCTCTTTCGTAATCTATCCTTCTCTCTGTGACCTTCTCTCTAATTTCCTTTCCGGCCGTTCTATAGCAGCTGTTGTAGACGGCCACTGATCATCCTATAAATCTATAAATAGTGGTATTCCTCAAGGATATGTCCTATCCCCAACTCTTTTTCTAATTTTCATCAATGATCTTCTCTCTATTACTTCATCTCCTATACATTTCTATGCCGCTGACTCCACCCTTCATTATTCCTTTCAATTTGAAAGATGTCCCTCCCAACAGAAGCTTATAGATTCAAGAAGGATGGCCTTGGTTGCAACTGACCTCTGATCTTTCTCGTATTTCAAATTGGGCCAGAGAAAACATGATTGTTTTCAATGCCTCAAAAACTCAATTCCTCCATCTTTCTACTCGACACAATCTTCCACACAACTATGACATCTTCTTCGAAAACACTCAACTCAAACCTTCATCTATTCTCAATATTATCGGTGTTTCTTTTTCTCGTGATCTTTCTTGGAAAGATCACATTACTTCTCTCTCTAAACAAGCTTCTAAGGTTTGAGTGTTCTGATGCGCCTTCGTAATTTTTTTACGCCACCCCAGTTTCTTGCTCTGCATAGGGGTGTTGTTCGCCCCTGTATGGAGTACGTCTCGCATATCTGGGGTGGTTCCACACATGCAGCCCTTCTTGAAAAGATAGAGTCTAGGGCTTTTCGTTTTATCAACTCTCCCGCTCTTACTAACTCTCTCCAATCTCTTTCTTCCCGTCGAATTGTTGCGTCACTTTCTCTATACTATCTCTATTACAACGGACATTGCTCTTTTGATCTCTCACGTCGCATACCTCCACCGTTGAAAGGGCCCGTGCGACACGACTTTCTACACAGTCTCATCCTTTCTCTGTCCAACTCTCCGACCCAGACTTAACCGCTCTGCTCACTCTTACATGTACTCTTCTGGTAAAGGCTGGAACACACTCCCTTCATCTGTTTTCCCAACTTCCTTTGACTTGTACACTTTTAAACGCCGTGTATTGGGTCACGTCGGCCATTAGCGACCCGATTTCGATTACTCCCCAACTCTGGTGGATTATGGTAGGCCTTTGGCCTTTGCCCACCAGAGGAGACATAAAATATATATATATATATATATATATATATATATATATATATATATATATATATATATATATATATATATATATATATATATATATAATAGTAAACTGTTTAAAGTATATATAAAGCGATACTATTTTCTGAAATAATACAGCAAAAGACATTTTTGTCATGATTTTAAAATTTCTCTCCTCGTTTAATTATTTAGTTACTGTACATATATTTCAGTTCCATATGAAATCATCCAAAATAGTTTGATAATTTTTAAGAACTCATAAATATTATTAGTTAATATTCTCCATATTATTTAATTGTTGATTTGGCATAAAAACCAGGTTAACATATTTTTTTTTTTTAATAAATGGCTTAAGAATATGGAATTTAAATTTGACTCCCATAGAATATGAAATATGATTTAAAATATATTAATTTACTGTTAACGTAGTTTATTTGAAATATCTCTTGATATCATATCGTTAGTTTTCTTAATAATATTTTATTTTGTCTTATTTTATAATGTCATTTGCACATGTTAAATTTCCCTTTCTTTTCTTTTATTTCTTAATCATTTTCTTATATATCTTAATATATATTAATTGCATTCTTTAAACAAACACTTCAGTCATTTTAATTATCTTTTTAATTACATCTATTTATATTTTTCATTATAGGTATCTATTTCTATTTATCTTTTTCTTTTATTTCCTTACATATTGTTGGGAATTTATGTGGCGTGAAACCCTTGAAAACGCTTAAGGCACATAATGTTACTGCTTTCCAACGATAAACCTTATTCTACTAAAATTTAGCCTACAAATTAATAAAAAGAAATAAAGAACTCACCATTTAAAATGTTCTGTAAATTCTAAAATAAAATTTGATTTACTTTGTTTCCAAGAATTAAATTCTTGGATGTTCGGCTTATTCGTTTAAGCTCATAAGTAAATTTTAAAAGTAGTAAATTAGGTAACTTTTCAGCCAAGTAGGAATAAAGCTCAAACCCAACAAACAAGAACTCTCAAAAACTCTGCTCAAAACCTAAGTAAACCAGTAAAGTCTGGTCAATCATTCAATTCAAGCTAATAATCTAACTCAACCCAAGCAATCAAATAAGTCAATTTAATTCAAATAGTAAACAATAGTTATAGGGTTGAGTAGGTCAAGTTAGGCCCTAACTTCTTTACAAACCTCTATAAGATTCCTACCCTAAGGGTTAAAGTCTATATAACTACTAAATTGGCTACAAGTAATTTAAATATTTAATTGAGGAAGTACTCATCTTTTCGAAGACTTCTTCAAAGTTAGATGAGTATTCTTAGTTAAAATATTTCAAACATAATTGTAAAAGTGACTTACGCTGCCAACGGTAAAATACAAGTCTCGGCCTAGCTTTCAAGCCCATGAAGCTAGTCATAAACATGTAAATGTTGTTGTTGTTCTATAAAAGATTTTTTTTAAGTTAAGGGCATATTTTAATACTTTAAAATCTATTAATTAAATGTAAAATATTTAATTAAATCTAAATATAAGGATTTTCACATTTTAATATTGACTTCTTTTGTGCAAGTATACCATAAGTCCTCCATTTTCTCCTACAAGCACCTTATTTCCATTCTAAATCTCTATTAACAGTTTTAATTACATTTATAAACTTATTTATCTATTTATAATTGTGCAATATGAAAACATCTATTGGTAAAACTATTTTCTATTAGATTTTCTTTCCTTAAGAAGCTAAATAAGTATTCTATGATTAAATAAGCAATAATATAAGCCATAAAATAATAGAAGTAGCAGACGATCTCAAGCTTGCAAATCATGCAGAGTTGCCATGTTTTCTTTATTATAGTTATGAGAATGAATTTATTTAATGAATCGTTTTCTATATTAATTTCAAATGTAATTGAACACATTTTGATTATATTATTCTATTTTTAAATTAATAATTAATATCTTAATATCGCATCTTTTAATTATAACATGACACGCTCTCGGGTTCTACTTATTCGTCTCCCATTACTATTTCAAGCGATGCCACATATCTTTTATTAATTAAACTTTAACTTTATATTCTCTTAGATTTATTTCATATATAAATAACAATGGGGAAAATCTAAATATATATTATTTCATACATTTTTATATTGCATTTAGCATTTTAAATATGTTATTAATAAATTAGAATTAAAATAAGGACAATATTGCAGAAATAACACTTGTCGATTACAAACAAATTTAGTTGCCTAAACTCGGGGATCTTGGGATGTTAAAAACTGTAAAAAGGTTTAATTTATTCTTTAAAAGTGATATATTCTTGTTAATGTTAATATAGTAATTAATTAGTGATTAAAAGTGATTTACTATTGTTTAAGCAAATTACACATGCTCATTATATATATATATATATATATATATATATATATATATATATATATATATATATATATATATATATATATATATATATATATATATATATTATATATATATATATATATATATATATATATATATATATATATATATATATATATATATATATATATATATATATATATATATATATATATATATATATATATATATATATATATATATATATATATATATATATATATATATATATATATATATATATATATATATATATATATATATAATATATATATATATATATATATATATATATATATATATATATATATATATATATATATATATATATATATATATATATATATATATATATATATATATATATATATATATATATATATATATATATATATATATATATATATATATATATATATATATATATATATATATATATATATATATATATATATATATATATATATATATATATATATATATATATATATATATATATATATATATATATATATATATATATATATATATATATATATATATATATATATATATATATATATATATATATATATATATATATATATATATATATATATATATATATATTATATATATATATATATATATATATATATATAATATATATATATATATATATATATATATATATATATATATATAATATATATATATATATATATATATATATATATATATATATATATATATATATATATATATATATATATATATATATATTTATATAGGGTATATGGTTAAATTTTAAGGGCCGATGTTGATTTTGAATAAAACACAAATTACTTAGGAATTTATTGTCATTTCTTTTTATTATGATAATATGGTATGGTTCAATTATGTATGGAACAAAATATCGGCCAAATGGCCGCCGCGACCTCGGCGGCACACCTCCATCCGATGGTCCAAATTTTCGATGACGCTGAGGCATAATTGGGGTTCTATGCCGTTAATGTGCCGAATTATCTCATCCTTTAGCTCTTGAATTGTTGCTGGCTTATCG
The DNA here is from genome assembly GCA_009176605.1 of Armadillidium nasatum. Classification (NCBI taxonomy): domain Eukaryota; kingdom Metazoa; phylum Arthropoda; class Malacostraca; order Isopoda; family Armadillidiidae; genus Armadillidium; species Armadillidium nasatum. Next base: position 5,184 of record SEYY01004109.1, read on the forward strand.
ACGTACACCTTTTCTTTCAAATAACCCCAAAGAAAGAAGTCCAACGGTGTCAAATCACATGATCTTGGCGGCCAATTGACATCGCCACCACGTGAGATAACACGGCCATTGAATTTGTCGCGCAAAATAGCCATTGTTTCGTTAGCTGTGTGGCAAGTGGCACCGTCCTGTTGAAACCACATATCGTCCACATCCATACCTTCCAATTCGTGCCATAAAAAGTTCGTTATCATCTCACGATAGCGAACACCATTCACAGTAACTGCCTGACCGGCCTCATTTTGGAAAAAATACGGCCCGATGATGCCGCCAGCCCATAAACCACACCAAACAGTCACTCTTTGTGGGTGCATTGGTTTTTCGACAATCACTCTTGGATTAGCATTCGCCCAAATGCGGCAATTCTGCTTATTGACGAATCCACTGAGGTGAAAATGTGCCTCATCACTGAAGATGATTTTCCTCGAAAATTGATCATCCACTGTTGCCATTTCTTGCCACCATTCTGACCATTGACGACGTTTTTGTATGGTCAAGAGGCTTTAGTTCTTGAGTCAATTGCACCTTGTAAGCGTTTAAATGCAAGTCTTTATGCATAATGTTCATCAACGACGAGCGTGAGAGGTGCAATTGTTGGGCACGACGACGAGTTGAAGTGGATGGCTCCTCAGCCACACTATCGCGAACAGCAGCAATATTTTCTGCAGTACGAGCATGCACTGGTCTTTTCAAATCTCCTACAGACCCGGTTTGCTCAAATTTTTTCACGATTTTTCCGATTGTACGCACATTTGGACGATTAAATTGACCAAAAAAATCACGAAGTGCATTATATGCATTTTGATTTGAACGCCCATTTTCATAATAAGCCTGAATAACTTTAACACGTTGCTCCATTGTGTATCTTTCCATGGTTCAAATTGAGTAAGTCTGAAATTGAAAAAAGTCAAATGAAATGCAGTAAAAAACTTGACGTTTAGGTGTGGTTCACATTCAACATCGGCCCATACAATTTAACCACCCTTTATATATATATATATATATATATATATATTATATATATATATATATATATATATATATATATATATATATATATATATATATATAGTATGTGTGAATGACTTCTAATTAGTTACCCTAGAATATTAAGAAGAAAAAAGAGTTAAAAGGAATGACTCGATTTATATTTTTTTATTATGTTCTATAATGATTCAGAATTCTTTCCGTGTTTATTAGGAAGATGATCACTCAAAAACGATTTATATTTATCTCAGATGAAATCTATCACTCGAGAGAAATCGTGGGAAGGAAGCCTATATGAAAGTGGAATACCCAGTCAAAGACTTCTATAGGAGATCGAGGAAAATTCATCTCAGCCCTTCCTCTATAGTACATTTAAAATGGCTATAAGTAATTATAGGCCAATAGACTTATTATGCTCAAGTTAATTGACAGAATAAGTTCTGGTAAAAGACTTGAAGTCAGGTATATTAGACAAATTGTAAAGCATTTCTGGGTATAAATTGTTAAGCTCAGGTCAATTGGCTCTTAGGTTAATACATTATCATATGGTAAACTATGTATCAAATTAACTATAGCAATTATACACGAACCTTATCCAACGCTAACTCCGATAGTTATTCCGCTACCGTAACATCTTATTATTTTGAAAGTTTTGTTATTTAATAAACTTTCATTTATTAAATTGTTTATTTCGTGATTGTCACTATATTAATTTAAAGGTGTCTTGCGTATATTTTTATTTAAAGTGGACTTTGGAATAGCTATCAAAATAAATTAGCATCTATAAAGACCTAAAAGTTGAGAATATATATATATATATATATATATATATATATATATATATATATATATATATATATATATATATTATATATATATATATATATATATATATATATATATATATATATATATATATATATATATATATATATAATATATATATATATATATATATATATATATATATATATAATATATATATATATATATATAATATATATATATATATATATATATATATATATATATATATATATATATATATATATATATATATATATATATATATATATATATATATATATATATATATATATACGAAACGTAAATGGCTAATATACTTTTATAACCATATATATATATACTTTATCAAAAAAAACTATTATCCAACTATGAGCCAAACTTTTAAAACAATAAAAACGTAAAAATTAAAACGAAGTAACAAGTAATAAAATATTTTCCCTTCTTTTATTACTTGTTAGTTCGTTTTAATTTTTTACGTTTTATATTATATTATTTTATATATATATATATATATATTATATAATATATTATAATATATATATATATATATATATATATATATATATATATATATATATATATATATATATATATATATATATATATATATATATATATATATATATATATATATATATATATATATATATATATATATATATATATATATATATATATATATATATATATATATATATATATATATATATATATATATATATATATATATATATATATATATATATATATATATATATATATAATATATATATATATATATATATATATATATATTAATTAATATATATATATATATATATATATATATATATATATATATATATATATATATATATATATATATATATATATATATATATATATATATATATATATATATATATATATATATATATATATATATATATATATATATATATATATATATATATATATATATATTATATATATATATATATATATATATATATATATATATATATATATATATATATATATATATCTATATATATATATATATATATATATATATATATATATATATATATATATATATATAATATATATATATATATATATATATATATAAAATATATATATATATATATATATATATAATATATATATATATATATATATATATATATATATATATATATATATATATATATATATATATATATATATATATATATATATATATATATATATAATATATATATATATATATATATATATATATATATATATATATATATATATATATATATATATATATATATTATATATAATATATATATATATATATATATATATATATATATATAAATATATAATATATATATTATATATATATATATATATATAAATATATATATACTATATAAATATATATATAAATAGTATATATATATATATATATATATATATATATAATATATATATATATATATATATATATATATATTATATATATATATATATATATATATATATTCAATGTGAAAGTCAGTTAACATTTTTGAGACATTCTGACTGGCTACTGAACCTAGAGATATTTTATTTTAGTACTTTTTCTGCTCTTTAGAGAGATTTGGCACGTTCAATTTAGAGAGCATATATATAAGACGAGCGACTGATGCCATTGCTCATTTCTATTTAAGGTCTCATAGTGTCAACCTTGTCATTTGCTTACTTTCTTTAAAGCAGGTTTAACTTTTTATTCATTGTATGGTGATAAGTTAGAGTCCGTGAAATAACTTTTCAAATATGTTAGCCTTTAACAACTTACAAGAATTACTCATTATTTTAATATTTAAATTTAATAGATTTATTTTACAATGATGAATATTAAATCTATTTTTAAATTTAGCTTTGAATTATTTATTTTAAAATTTAAAAAAAAAAAAAAAAAAAAAAAAAAAAAAAAAAAAAAAATTTATTTATTTTTTTTTTTTTTTTTTTTTTTGATTTTTTTTTTTTTTTTTTTAATTTTAAATAATTATTTACTTTTTATTTTAAAAGTTATTTTTTTAAATTATTTGGATTTATTTATTTATCATTTTATGTACAGAACTTTTTTTTTAATTTTATTTAAAAATTTAGTTATCTGTTTTTATCAAAGTTTTTTTTTATTTTTAAAATTTATTTTAAATTTTAATTCTTTTTTTTAAAATTTATTTTATTTATTTATTTATTAATTTTTTTAAAATTTTGCTTATGATTTTACTTTATTGTCTTTAAAATGTACGAGAATTTTTCTTGGATTCCATTATTTGAAACTCTAAAAGTGGAAATTTATTTTTCTGTGTATTCCTATCCGCAATTAGAAAGATGGCACGTGCAAATACTTTTACAGAATTTTCTTAAAAATTTCTTAAATTAAAATTGCATTAAATTTCTTTAAACTTTTTATTTAAATTTATTTTAAATTTGCTTGAAGTTTATTTAAAGTTTGCATTTAAGATGTTTATCTTAAAGTTTTAATCTTTTACAATAATTTAATTTTGTTTCATATGTTTAAATTTTCACATATATACAAGCTAGGACCCTTTTCGTTTTTTATTTTTTTGAAAAAACTTAACCTAGAAGTTATTTCATGTCAAGTTCCTCTTTAAAATTATATATCAAATTATTGAGATTATATATAAAATTTAAGGTTTCATGTTTGATAGACTAGTATGATGTTTTATTAAACCTGTGTATCTCTTTTCGTGATAAGTTTCTTATTTAAATAACCCCAGTTTATGCATATATCTTAAGTTAAATGCTTGAAAGACTAGTATACCGTATTAGTAAAACTATATGCAAAATTTTTTATTTTCATATTTAATAAAATATTATGCTGTTTTATTAAACCTATGTCCGTTTTAAATAACTTAGAGCTAATCTCTCTATTTAATATTAGGTTTCTTATTTATATAGCTTCAACTCACACGCATATTTTAGATTTAGTGTTTAATGGTATGGTATTTTAGTAAAACCTATATCTTTCTATTCATATCAAGTTTCTCTTTTATATATTTTCATCCTATGCATGTATTTTAGTTTTTTATATTTGACAGACTCCTATGTAGTTTTTGTATATTTTATAAAAACATACATAACAAAGGTCTGCAATTTCAGGGAAGACCCACTGCAGATGCTAATTCTAACAAGAAACAGAAAATATCTTTTGCTGATATCCCGCATAAATCAATGGAAGCGCATTAAATCTAATGTGGATAGGCATACCTATAGTGCTCGTGTTATGAATGTTGATTTCTTTAAAGGCAAGAAAGGTCTTAAAGAATCATTTGAGATTATTATAACTGAGGTGGAAAGTGAAGTTCTGAGAGATTCAGACTAGGTCTCTGCAAGTTTAAGGGTCAGAATCAACTTTACCTTCAATGACGATGCCCCAAGCAACCATCAGTATTAGGTAAATATCACATGGATGGATGTAACTGCTGACAATATTGTAGCAGAAATGATCATTACACTTAGAGAATAAAGCTACTTTCTCTAAATTTAAAGTTGCAGCAACAGTATTCCGTATGGCTAAAGAGAATGGTGTTACAGTTACTCCAAACAACGATAAAAACATCCATGTATTAACACGTTGACCGGAAAATGGGGCTGAGCCCGTTTTTGATTTTTTTTTATTTTTAACCGATTGAGAAATTTTCAGTATATTAGCTTTTTCCCGGCGAAAATAGTCCATTTCTAACGTTTTTTACGAGTGATTAACCGTTTAGAAGTATTTGGGGTCAAAAGTTAAAAAAAAAGAATTGCGGGGTCAAACCACTGGTCCACATAAGCTGAAATTTTAACTGAACAATCTTAGCCCCAATTATGTGCTGTACAAAGAGATTTTTGATATCACGTCTAGAAAAAAGTTATAGCATAAATTTTTTTTTGAAAAAAATCATACCTTTCCGGAGAAAAAAAATTATTTAAAAAAAAATGCCTTTTTTTTTTTTTTTTTTTTATTTTTTATATATTGTTTAGAAGAGGGATAGGTCTATAACTTACGTTTAAAAGAAATAAAATAATATTTGTTTGAAGAAAGATATAGTCTCTCAAACTTTTAAAATTTTTGAAAATTGGCACAAAAATGGACCTTATTTGAAGAGCTATATCTCAGAACAAACAAGTTTGATCGAATAATATATAAAAAAATATTGTAGCCCCATCATTTATCTATAAAACTACCAAAAATGAAATATGTAGTTTTTGTATTTTTTTTTAAATATTTTTTTAAAAAAAGTTGTAAATTTTTTTTTTTGCAATTTTTGACTTTCGAACTTCAGTATTGGGCAAATAATAATTTTTCTATACTTCTGAGAGCAAAAGTCTATCAGAAAATTTTGTAGCCAATAGATTTAGGAACACAAACTTCAAATTTCAGACCAAAAAAAATTTTTATGTGGCCTCACCGTAGATTTGAACATTCCTAAAATTTCCGAAATAACTTCTAAACTTTAACTCCCTCGCAAAAACGTTAGGAATGGAGTTTTTTCGTCGGGAAAAAAGCTATCTATATTGAAATTTTCAGGAGAATCGGATGAAATTTTTTTTTGAAGAGGTGCGGGCCGCAAGCGGCCCGCATGGCAGTCAACGTGTTAATACCAATGAATATTCCCAAATTTCATTTTAAGGAAAGGTATGTTGGTTGCGGTTTCAGAGTAGTTGTATTGCATAGGAAAACAACACGTGAAGGTAAAGAATCTAGAGTTATAGACTCTGACACAATTGAGAAAGTAGCAATGAAACTTGCATAGAAATGTGGTATGAAATGCACAGATCATTTCATTGCTATTGATTTCCAGAAAATTGAAAGGATTGCTAAATGTAGGATCATTGTTTTTGCCACTGAATGAAAATATGTAAAGATTCTATATAATCCGTTTTAATTTGTGTTTTTACCTGCTTTTTAATAATGAAAGTTAAAAGTGTTTTTAACAGTGATAATGTTTTTTTCCTGTTTGCGTTTTAACTTACATAAACTTAATTCGGATTTAACTTCAGTGGATGGAAAATTTCAAACTGGCGGAAACTTTTTTAACAAGTCGGAGTTTTAAGCTAAGTTTTAAAAAATAGTTTCTTTTAATATAAGCAAATTTATCTGACCAATTTTCTTAATTTTTTTTATTAATTTCTTAATGTGGTTGCAGAGTATTTATTATTTATTGCTGCTGTGTACTTATTTTATATTGTTTTAGGTTTTTATTTTAGCATTAATTTATTGCGAGTGTATGAACGTTGGTATACTTGTGTGCGTGTGTGTGTGCGTGTGTGTTTCTTTGAATGCGATACATTTCGAAGTTTTAATTTAACTGTTTAGGTATGTTTTAAGTTTGAACCTTGATTTAAAATTTATCTTTTATTTTTACCGTTTTAAAATTTAAGAAAAAGTTTACCGTTTTAAATTTATTCTATATTTTCCTTGGGGTTTTAATTCAATCACTCGTCAGGGTTTACCTTTTTTTTATTAATTTTAATAGTTTTAATTTTTTAATACTACTTTTTGTTAATGTTACATTTTTTGTGTGTGTTCGTGAGTGTAAATGTCTTCGTGCTAGTGTGCGTGTGTTTGTGCTAACGTGCATGCGTGCGTGCGTGCGTGCGTGCGTGCTTGGGTGTATGGGTGTGCGTGTGTGTCTCTTTGAATGACCAATATGAGTGAGTGTTGGATTGGGCGTAGGCGGGGGCTTTATATTACCTTTACTAACGTTCGTGGCCTTCGAACTAATCTCGCGTTTGTTGAACACCACCTCGCTACCTCTCGTCCTAACCTTTTGCTTCTGTCTGAGACCCAGCTGGACAGGGATTCTGTCTCTAGCAATCTTAATGTCTCTAACTACAACATTTTTTACAATTTCCGAATAAATGGTGGAGTATGTACCTATATTAACATTAACACTCCTGTGAAATGCCTCGTAAATCTTGAATCTCCTAATTTCGATTTTTTATGGCTTAAAATCTGTCTTCCTACTACTACAATTATCTTGTGTTTCTGCTACTGCTCCTTTAATGTAACAGATTTTCCAGTTATTTTTCAATATCTTACTACTTCTCACGAGACTATTACTTCTCATCCAAATGCTGAAGTCCTCTAATTAGGGGATTTCAACGTACACCACACTGAGTGGTTGGGTTCCTCTCATACTGATACAGGTGGGAGGGAGGCCAAATCATTCAACACTCTTAACGATCTAGACCAGTTGATTAGGGAACCCACACGCATTCCAGATCGTCCCAACCAATTCTTGAATACACTTGATTTATGCTTCACCACTACTCCTTCTAGATATAAATACACCATTTTCCCTCCTATTGATAACTCGAATCATAATCTTATAGCACTTAGTTATAATACTTTCTCTCCAACAGCTCCACCATGCCCTAAACGTACTTTCTGGCACTTTAATCGGGCTAATTGGGGGCAATGCGTCACTTCTTTGCTAACTACCATTGGAGTGAATCTTGCTTTATTTCGGGTGATGCTTCAGTCTCTGCTGAAAAGGTAGGGGCCGTGATCCTTGATGGGATGAGCAGATTCATTCCACCTTCAACTAAATCTTTTTCTCCTCAAAATCCATGGTTCATTGGCAACTGTTCTCTTGCCCTTCGGCTGAGAGACAATGCTTATCGTGAATGGAAAAACTCTCTTTCTCCAATCACTCTTGCTAATTTTCATTCAGCTCTGAATCGTTTCAGGAATATTATTCGACGGACTAAGTGTACTTTCATAAAAGGGAGTGCGCTGACCTCCATGGCTCTCCTACTGAAAAAAATTTCTGGCCTCTTGTCAAAAATATCTCTAACAACTTCTATACATCTGCCTTTCCTCCACTTATTCGTTCTGATGGTTCTGTAGCTAATACTCCTACTGAAAAGGCCTTTTCGCATCTAATTCCACCCTGCTCGATTCTTGCATTCCTCCTCCTACTCCTTCTCCTCTTTTGTTTCCCATGTCTCTACCTGTAATTACTCAAGATCGGGTGCATGGGATCCTGAAATCAATGAACATTTGAAAGGTCAGTGGCCCAGATGGCATTTCCCCTCGTGTTCTAAGGGAGTGTGCTTCCGAGTTAGCGCCTGTCCTTGTTCAGTTCTACTCTCTATGCCTTAATATTAATACTTTTCCTCAATGCTGGAATCGCGCATTTGTTCAGCCGATCACGGAAAAAGGTAGCCAATCTGGTCCTTCTAACTTTCGACTTACAGTTCTCACATGTGCTCTGTCTAAAATTTTTGAAACTCTCCTCAACTCTCATTTCCTGGATCATTTGGAATCTCATTCTCTTCTCTCTGATCACCAGTATGGCTTTCGACGTTCGAGGTCAATTGGTGACATACTCTCCTATCTTACTGATCTATGGTCTTCTGCTCTTAGGGACTTCGGGGAGTCTTGTGTGGTAGCGCTTGACATATCTAAGGCTTTTGACCGTGTATAGCATGCGTCGCTGCTCTCCAAGCTCCCTTCCTTCGGGTTTCTGCCTTCTCTTTGCTTACTCTTGTCAAGTCTTTTCTCAGATCGTTCTATCTTGGCAATTGTAGATGGAGCCACCTCTTCCTCTTTTTCTGTCAACTGTGGTGTTCCTCAGGGTTATGTTTTATCTCCAACTTTATTCTTACTTTCAATTAACGATTTTCTCAACTGCACTTCTAACTCTGTTCACTATTATGTTGACGACTCTGCTATACATTCTTCTACTCATTTCATATCTGCTCCCTCTTTTGCTTCTAGAGTTGCTTCTCGTCTTCAACTTTCCGATTCTATTCTTGCCGATCTGGATGGGATTTTCCCGGTGGGGTCATAGCAACCCTGTGAAATTCAACTCTTTAAAAACTCAAAACTCTTCGACGGCTCTCCCGTCTCACCTGTAAATAACATTAACATTCTTGGTCTAAACATAAATAATAAACTGTCTTGGAATCCTCATATCACAATGATTGCTAAAGCGGCTTCTAAAAAGCTGGGAGTTCTATTCAGGTTGTGAGAATTTTTTCTTCTGAGCAGCTACTCCAAATATATAAGGTCTTATCCACCCTAGTATGGAGTACTGTTCTCACATCTGTGGGGGCTCCGGCTCCTCCTCTCTTCTGGATAGGGTTGAGTCTAAAGCTAAAAGATTAATAAACTGTTCCCTACTTTTAAACTCTCTTGACTCCTATCTCTGCGACGTGACGTTGGCGCACTATCTCTTTTCTATAGGTGCTGCAATGGCAGGTGCTCGAGGGAATTGACCTCTGGCATTCCTCCACCCTTGCGACTTCATCGTTGCACAAGGGGGGCCCTGCTTTCGCACCAATTTTGTGTGGAAGTAGGAAACACCTGGCTAGCTCGTTGTGATGCCTCCTTCTTTCCAGTCACCTCTGTTCTTTAGAACTCTTAACCATAATCTATTTTTCCTCCTGCATTTAATCTTCCACTCTTCAAGGCTTCCGTCTGTGCCCACCTGAGGGATGTCCGTTAGGTGTGTTTGAGTCGGTTTTCTTCCTCTGTGTGTGGCCTCTCCATGAAAAGGGCTCTTCCCGTGAGTGGTGGCCTTTTTGTAAAAAAAAAGCAAAGATCGAAATAATTCTCTGAATATTGTATGGTATGACGGAAAAGACTCTTGTTTTACTATAGTTATAGAAATGGATTATTCTGCACTTACTTCTATATACTGTATATATATATATATATATATATATATATATATATATATATATATATATATATATATATATATATATATATATATATATATATATATGTATATATATATATATATATATATATATATATATATATATATATATATATATATATATATATATATATATATATATATATATATATATATATATATATGTATACTGAAATTGAAATTATTATTATTTAAAGTTCAATATTTTAACTGAAAATCCTCTTACCTTAATTTAATCCCCTAACCAACTATCGCCATGTACAAACCAAGCATAAAGGCCAGTATACTCTAGTATAATACAAAAAGAGAGCCAGAAGGTTATGTTTAGATTCTATTGTTGATGAAATCCTTGAAAACTTTCAATTTTAAAATATTGACCAGCATAAGCTATAAAAATAGTCTTATTGTAATAATTATCTTTTAGACTCAGTAATAATTTTATAATTAACATATTAATGAATTCACCAGCCAGTAATTACTTCCAACTGGCAATAGTTTATCCTATAGTTTATCACTTTTAAATCACTTAGACAGCAGTATTTTAACATATGACTTATCACTTTCTTTTAACACATAACTGTTATTTAACATAACAACATCAACATAATTTAAATTTAACAACTGAGTTTTAACAACTGTTTTTAACAAGCCATTTTAACAACGACATAACAGCTGTACTTTTCACAAAAAACTGTAACACAAAAAATGAACTTTCGTTCATATACTTCTTAATATTTTAATTTTGCGCATGAGTCACGTGCGTCACGTGCGTCAGTTTTATAATAATTGCTCCTTTTTAAAGCGATGTAATTTTATAACGATGTAATATTTAACAATACGAACTAACTTTTAATTTTTAACTTTTAACAATTTCATTAAATATATATATATATATATATATATATATATATATATATATATATATATATATATATATATATATATATATATATATATTTTATTTAAATATAAGAAGAAACGAAATTCAGTGCACGGAAAAAAATGGAGAAACCGTGAAAAAAAATTCTAGATGCTTTAATATTGAATATTACGTAAACGAGGATAGATATATAGATAATAAATTATATAATATATATATATATATATATATATATATATATATATATATATATATATATATATATATATATATATATATATATATATATATATATATATATATATATATATATATATATATATATATATATATATATATATATATATATATATATATATATATATATATATATATATATATATATATATATATATATATTATATATATATATATATATATATATATATATATATATATATATATATATATATATATATATATATATATATATATATATATATATATATATATATATATATATATATATATATATATATATATATATATATATATATATATATATATATATATATATATATATATATATATATATATATATATATATATATATATATATATATATATATATATATATATATATATATATATATATATATATATATATATATATATATATATATATATATATATATATATATATATATATATATATATATATATATATATATATATATATATATATATATATATATATATATATATATATATATATATATATATATATATATATATATATATATATATATATATATATATATATATATATATATATATATATATATATATATATATATATATATATATATATATATATATATTATATATGCATGTGTGTGATGGGCGTGTCGCTGTTGCTTTCGGATTCGTTCTTCCCTTTTTGTTTTTCAATACTTTCTGTGAAGCTTTAAAAAATCTTCAGTGTCTTCAAGTTTTGCTTTGTGAATCCATTCCTGTGTATTATCTTCAACTTATTAGGCCAAAAATATTCCAATTCTTGATTCTTTTTTGAAACATCAAGTGTCAATCAAAAGTTAATAATCTTGTCCAGTAAAATAATAATTAAAAGTTTTGAATCTAAAATTCATTCTAAATATTGTTTGATAGGAACTAGTGTCTCGTAGTGTTGTTTACTACAGATTTGGCGTCATCCTTTTGTTTCAGTTAGAGAGACCGTAGGTTCTCTATCCAACTTTATAAAATTCCCTTCGTTTATTTTACCTGTTTAATGCGAAGTAAAAAATTGAAGGTAAGATATTTATATATTCCTTTTATTATTACACCCAGTATTACCCATTATCAACAATTTTCTGCATTTGATTACCAGCGTGTGACTGATATTACACCCTCAGCCTTCATTTTAACCAATCAATGAGCGAGATTCACCTGTAAGCCTATATTTTAACCAATCATAATTTGCTCATTGACTTGTAAATTTCTTTAATTTTTTCCCTTTGTTTACTGTTCATTTAAAGTTTCACATTAAATTATATAATGTTTTAGCTTCACACCATTCTTTACAAGAATTAAGATTTTTATTTATTTATTTATTTAATTGTTTATAAATACTATAACAGTTTAAAATATTTATTTTTGCATTTTTGGAGTTAAATAATTTTCCAACTCATTTCATTTATCTTATTTATTTATTTTTCAATCTTTCGTTTTAGTTCGCCTTCGTAAGATTTATATATAATGTCCTTTTTCTTCTATTTCATATATTTTCGTTTAGATTTTTTTCTTTCGTCTGGCCTTTGCTTTTTCGTGATTTTGCAAAACCGTTTCCTCTTTCTCATCGTTTCTGTCACTCGAGCGCTCCGTTACTCTCTCTCTCTCTCTCTCTCTCTCTCTCTCTCTCTCTCTCTCTCTCTCTCTCTCTCTCTCTCTCTCTCTCTCTCTCTCTCTCTCTCTCTCTCTCTCTCTCTCTCTCTCTCTCTCTATTGTAAGTAAAAGGAGGTCCAGGATGAGATGGAAAGTACCCTTAACACTCCGTATACCCAATGTTGAGTAATCTCAACGCCTCGGGAGGGCTGCTTCCCACCACCCACCCCCGTTTCATATATATATATATATATATGAATATATGAAAATATTAGAATTTTGAATTGAATTGACTGAAAATTCTGAGGAAGACCTGTTGTCCATATTTGTATGTTTATATATATATATATATATATATATATATATATATATATATATATATATATATATATATATATATATATATATATATATATATATTATATATTTTTTTTTTTCACCATACCCCAGGTAGGACTTTCGTCCTGTCAGTAGGATCTTCCGAGGAAGATCCTTGGGTTTCTTGGGCCCACGGCGGATACCGCTGGCTTGGCCAGGCCTATCGCGGATGCCGGAGATTATTAGTTAACAGCTCACTTTCTTCTTTTACTTTACCACTGAACCACTTTAATATATATATATATATATATATATATATATATATATATATATATATATATATATATAATATATATATATATATATATATATATATATATATATATATATAATAAATATAATATGAGAAAATTTTTGAATTGTTTTGACTGAAGATTCTGGTGTGGGGGGGGGGTCAGTCGGTAGAGTAGGGGGCAGGCTCCCCGGTTCCTCTTTGTTACGCTTATATTCATGAGCATTTCTTAAGCCTGTCTCTTGACAAGTACCTCTTCTTAAAATCTTCCTTGGATTTTCTTGGCTTTCACGTTTCATCGGCGGGTTTTTCTACTCATGTTATTAAACAAACTGAAATCACTTCGTGTACCCTTCCTGCAGATTGTTCTTCTCTTCATAGATTTTGGTATGGTCGGATTTTATCGCTGGCTCATCCCTAACTTTGCCCACATGGTATGTCCTTTAACAGACCTTATAAAACCTTGTCCCACCAAGTCTTCTACTGTTACTTGGACTGACGAAGCTCTTCCTACCTTTGAAGATATTAAGGGCGAAATCTCATCCTTTTCTGCCCTCCGTTTTGCCGACCTTGACGTAACGCATCATCAGTTGTTATAGGAGCTGCTCTGTATCAGATGGTGAACAGTACTCAGGTACCTATCAATTTCATCAGTAAAAAACTTACTGAGCCAAAATGCAGATATTTATGCTTCTTCGCGATCTTCTTGCTGCCTATTTATCTTTGTTGCACTTTAAGCATTTCCTTGAGGGTCGTGACGTCCAATTTACTGGCATAAACGTTTAGTTGCCGCTTTTTACAGAGAGATTCCAGCTAAATGCGACCGTCAGAAGCATCATTGGTCCCTTCTGACGAAATATGTTTCTTCAATAATTCTTTAAAAAAAGGCTCCAACAATATTGTCTCTGACGCTCTCTCTCTCTCTCTCTCTCTCTCTCTCTCTCTCTCTCTCTCTCTCTCTCTCTCTCTCTCTCTCTCTCTCTCTCTCTCTCTCTCTCTCTCTCTCTCTCTCTCTCTCTCTCTTTTCTATTTCTTATGGTGTTAAATATAAGCCTTGTAGTGCATTAAACCAATTTGGAGAAATCATTAGTGGAGAAAAAAGGGACAATATGCAACTTACTTTAATGTTTTCTTAATGCTATTATTCGAATATTGTACATATAAGAAATTGGCTAAGATTCAAAGAGACGATTACTTTTTTATCTACTTCTCACGGATTTTGTCTCCACAACTAAAATATCTATATCACATATTTAAAACGAATTTAAAGAAAATTAAAGGAAAAGAGTGTTTTTGAAAAAATATTTCCATAATACTCATACTATTTCGTATCAGCAGTATTATAAGTTAAAAAGAGGTCACGGGAAAGGAAAACCTTAGACGTATCATCAGTTCGTTAAGCACTGAAAAGTTCCCTTATCATTTCAGAGAACTATGGAGAGAAACTATTTAATTTAATGATTGAGGAGATTTCAGTCACTACTATGTTTCAGATCGTGATCTCTTATGAAATAATGGTTAGAATTGATAATTTAAAAAACATATATCATATCATAGCTCACGTTACTGGGGAAGCTATGTAAAACTATGTCTAAACATAATCTTGAAATCACGAAAGTCAGCAAACGCTAATAAAATCATAAATCATTAGATCATTGTGAGGTGTGGGGGCATACGAAGAGCCCCTCCAACAATTGCAATTATATTTTTCACTCGCAAATAAAAAATATTTTTAAGAGATTTTTCTTTTTTTTTCTATTACATTTCTTTTCTAAAATCAACATAGGAATTCTTGAATTTAGTCGAAGACGAATAAATTTCATACTTTTATGGTGTAAACGATTGGAATCTGCATATGAAGTCTCAACTTCAACTCCATTAACTCATCCTGCTAAAATTAAGTGTTTCATGTGAAGCCAATTAAAAACTTAATCGTCGCATGCAACTTACAGAATCTTTGAAAGAAGAGACTGAAATAACGAATATTGAAATAGTGAAAATTGAAAATATGGGGTCTCTTACATATACTGGGAAAACCTATTTTATTAATGAAAGTGAAAAACCATTTGCCGTTAATGTGGAAAGTTTTAAGATGAAAATATCCAAGGTATATTATCATAAAGTTATGACTAAAATTCGTGATGTAACAGATTATAAACTAACCGATAGTGAAAAGAGAATTTTTTTAAAATCTATTTTAAAGACTATCAAGCATATAAACAATAAAATGTTTTCAAAACATTTACGTATTGTGAAGATGTTTGCAGGTATTAAAATAGTAATATTGGCTGCATTTTATTAAAAAAAAAATAATTATATTTTTAATAAAATTGTAAATATATTTAATGCTTCATAATTTGTATGTGAAAACTTATGTAGTTAGTAATTCGTAATAAATGAAATAAAATAAAAACATGTTGTGTGCGTACATGTATGCATGTGGCGTGTATGTATGATTGTATACCATACTACATGTAAGTTTAATTGTTTTGGTGCATCAATAAATGTAAAGACAAAAATTTAAAAATAATTAAAAAACGTAAACATTTTTTTAAACATTTACGTGAAAAAAAATAAATAAATTTGAGAAAGTTTTTGAAAATAAAATAGGAGAAAAAAATATTTAAGAAAATGAAATAAATAAAAAAATGAAAAAGAAAAAAGAAAACATGAAAATGAAAAAGAGAATATGAAAGCTATAAAAATATATACAGAGATGAAATTATTTATGTAATACTAATGCCGAAATCTAATTAAGGAAATAAATGGTACTACATTTTTGAAATTCAGGTCATGATTTAAAAAAAAATAACATGTATCAGTTCAAAGAAAAGTATGATGTCAAAAAATTGTATGGTTATGTCACAATCATAAAAGGCACATTGAAATAATGTTATCCTCGAAAGGAAGTATTAAAAAATAAGATGAAACAAAGGAGTTTGCAGGAACTTTGTACAAAACATGCATGTTTTTAAACATAAATGAAAAATAACCAATTAGCAATTAGTATAGATATTTGAATGCAAAATATTTAAACGAATAAAGATATGACGTCACAGTATCGATATATACATTCGTGCATGAAAAATATTTTTGGTATTAATATTAGGTATTAATTTGTTGACAAATTTAACTAAAATACTGTTAACTTTTAATATATAGAAATGTCTCTTAAACCATATCCATGAATTCGTCAACCAATGCCAATTTACGTGCCTTGCGTTCGCGATAATTTATATTCTCGCTTCCTCGTCGGGCCTGGAGGATTTTCGCAGAGGACACTATTAAGAGAATTATAGGGATTCTGAATTTTGACTCAAATTTTGAAAACAGACTCTTTCTGATTCAGAATCATGTGATTCTGATGGCGTCATAATAATAAAAAAATTACTTGACAAAAGTAATTTTATAATTTGTTACGTAAAAATATTACGTAACAATGAATGCCAATGATAACGCAAGCGTATCGGCATGTTGATATATTTAACAATGGAATGAATTATTTCAATATAAAAAAAGAAGGAAAAAAATTGAGGCATTAATAGAACAAACTGAGCTTCCTAATGAATGATCCACTTTGGTGTGGTGATAACTTGAAAGATTTTCAGAGGTTGAGGTTGAGGTTTCGAATATTGATCTCAATAGATTTTGGTTTGTATGTTGGTTTGGGAACACTGGATTTTCATTTTTATTCAATAGATGACTCTAAGTAAAGACATGAAAAAAGAGGGAAAATTTCAAGAAGGTGGAGAACCACTTTGTCAAGAAAAATCCAAGATGGTAGGGATACGAAACCATGTGGACAAAAAAATATCAAGATGGCAGCGATGAAGTTAAGTAATAAAAAAAAATCCAAGATGACGGAATGATGACTTCATAGTACCATGATGACCCAATGCCATGATTTCACAGTGTCAAATACATGATATGTGTGTATAAATGTGTGTGTAAATATATTAAATCACGTGCTTGAGGGCGTCGGTTCGATCCCACTTGCGGACCCTAAGTATATTCTACCTACAAAATTTCCCCTCCTCGAATCAGGCAATACCCGTGAGATATGAATTTTTAATTTTTGAAAAATGTACTTGTAAAATTGTGCCTAACGTGCGTGACACCATACCAATATTAACCTTATCTTCACTGCCAGTTGTCCTGACACTGGCACTTTAGTGGTCACAAGTGGAGTGCCAAAGGGAAGGGTGGTACATGTCATAGGGGAATGCTAGAATGAGCTAGAATAAACTAGAAAAGACAAAAAAAAACTAGAAATAGCTCAAGAGAGTGAGAATTGAAAGTATAACCGTATGTAGCACTAAATACTTGATGTAGCACTAAAAAGTGATCATGAAAGAGCCTAAAACCAGAAAGTCCCCTCTCGTTTTCTCTCAATTTCCTCTCAAAAAAGGCTAATGAATGAGCATGGGTCAATTTCTTTTAAGTGCCACCCAAAATTTCACTAGCAAATGCACGGCCCTAGAAAGTTACTCACTTATTTTCCCTTTATTTCTCCTAAAATAAAAGCTCATGAAATAGCATGTGGATGATTTCCTCTCACTTTTTCATCACTTTCCTTTCAGTTTCATGCAACACTGGAATATTGCATCCCACTTGCACTGTTTGGCACTGGCCCCCCCTTCAAAAGCCGCTTCTTACTATATATATATATATATATATATATATATATATATATATATATATATATATATATATATATATATATATATATATATATATATATATATATATATATATATGCCTTCTTCTAAACGGAGTAGGCTCTCCTTCGCACACACAAAACATTAATATAGACACACTTTTAAAAAAAAAAAAAATAAAAAAAATAATAATAATAATGGCCTCAACAAAAGTAGCCTCGGAGAATCCCCGAGGGCAGCTTCCAAAAATAGCCCCTCATCCAACCCTTCCCACATCACCACTTGGGAGTTGGTGGCCTCCGGTGATGGAGTTGGTGCCACCAAGACTCTGCAGCCGGCTTGTCCTGATGCACGGTCTATTTCACTCTAATTTCCACTTTGTTGAACATCACCTCCCTTCTACTAGACCTCACCTCTTATTCTTGGCCAAAACTCAGATGTTTGAGCTTTCTGATAGCAAATCATAATCTGTTTCCTCCTACTGTTTCTATCCTCTATTTTCAGCCAAAGTCGGTTGTTGCGTATAGGTGCGCAAAGATGTTGTTTGTTCTCGCGTCTCTAATTTGGAATCTTCTGAATTTCCCACCTTATGGCATAGGCTCTCTTACCATTCTACGACAAAATTCATTTGTTCTGTTTATTTATCTCGTAATTCTACTGACTATCCTAAACTCTTCGACTATTTAAACTCCTTTCTCTGAAATCATCATATTTGGTCATTTCAATGTTCAAAACCGCCAATGGCTTTCTTCTAGCTCTCATGATACAGCTGGTAAACGTGCTTTCTATTTCGCTATCCAAAACGACCTTGAGCAGTTGGTGCAGCTCCTTACTCGGTTCCCTGATCATCTTGGAGATTAACTTAAAATTCTTGATCTTTTTCTAACTTCTAATCCTTCTCCTTATACTGTTGAAACTCTTTCCTCCTCTGGGTTCCTCCGATCATCTTCTTATCTCTGTATCCTCTTCTATCTCTTCAAGTCTTCCGCAAGGAAAGACCCCCTTCTATTGAAAAGAAACCTTTTGTGGCACTTCGGTGCCGCAAGCTGGTCGGACTTGCGGTCGTACTTCTTTGATTTCCCGTGGAATGATTATTGCTTCCGTGGGAAGGGTCCCTCGGAGTGTACAGAACTCATTACTGAAGTAATCCTCTCTGGCATTGAGGCATACATTCCATATTCTTTCCCTTCTACTAAACCTAATAAACCTTGGTTTAACTCTGCTTTTTCCCCTGCTATCCACCGCATGGAATGTTTCCTTCAGGGATTACCATCGTCTTCAAACTCCAGAAACTCATGCAACTTATATTTCATTCCGGAATCGTGCAAAATCTATCTTTCGTAACACTAAAAACTCTTTTCTCCATAGAAAATGCAATAATCTATCTGGTTCCTCTTCCTCACGCTCTTTCTGGCATTTTGCAAAAAATCTCAACTCTAACTTTGCTTCTTCCTCTTCCAATCCTATAGTATCTTCCGACGGCACAACTGCTGTTTTACTTTCTTCTAAAGCTGAACTCTTTGCCCAAACGTTTTCCTCTAACCCTACTTTAGACGATTCCGGAGCTATTCCTCCTTCTTCGACCCCCTCCAACTCAGTTATGCCTAAAATTAGAATTTCTTCTAAAAACGATATCATTTCTGCTCTCTCTGAGCTTAATACTAAGAAGGCATAAGGTCCCGATAGTATTCCTCCTGTGGTTCTCAAAACTTGTGCTTCCGAGCTTGCACCCTGCCTTGCTAAGCTATTTCGTCTTTGTCTCTCTACTTCAACCTTCCTTTCTTGCTGGAAACGTGAGCTCATTCAGCCTGTCCCAAAGGGGGATCCATCTCAACCCTCTAACTACCGTCCAATTTCTTTGACTTCCGTTCTTTCTAAAGTTTTTAAATCTATCTTTAGAAGGAAGATTTGGAAACATCTCAATTCTTCCATTCTTATCTCTGATCGCCAGTATGGCTTTCGTAAGAAACGCTCTACTGATGATCTTCTTTCCCTTCTCTCTGACTCTTGGTCCTCAGCTCTTCGGCATTTCCGTTAATCTTTTTTTGTGGTCCTGGACACATCGAAAGCCTTCGAAAGAGTCTGGCCTCATCTAATATCCACTCCTATGCTGATGATTCTACCCTTCATTACTCCTTTCAGTTTCTGAAACATCCCTCCCAACAGCAGTTGATAGATTCGAGAAGGGTAGCCTTGGAGCAGCTAACCTCTGAACTTTCACGTATTTCAAATTGGGGCAGAGAAAACATGATTGTTTTCAATGACTCTAAAAACTCAATTCCACCATCTCTCCACTCGACACAATCTTCCCCACAACCATAATGTCTTCCTCGAAAACTTCACCTTAAACCTTCTTCTGTTCTTAATATTCTTGGCGTATCCTTTTCGTGATCTTTCTTGGAAAGATCACATTACTTCTCTTTCTAAACACGATTCTATTAGGTTGGGTGTTCTGAGGCCCCTCCAGAATTATTTCATGCCACCCCAGTTGCTTGCTCTGTATAGGGGTGTTGTTCGTCCCTGTATGGAGTATGCTTCACACATCTGGGGTAGTTCCACTCATACAGTTCTCCTTGAGAAAGTGGAGTCTAGAGCTTTTCGTCTCATCTACTCTCCTGCTCTTACTAACTCTCTCCAATCTCTTTCTGCCCGTCGAATTATTGCGTCACAATCTATTTACTATCGCTATTACAATAAGCACTGCTCTTCTGAACTCTCTCGTTGCAAATCTCCTCCATTGAGAAGAGCTCGTGCGACGCGCCTTTCTACACAGTTTCATCCATTCTCTGTCCAACTCTCTGACCCCAGACTTAACCGCTATGCTCAATCTTACATATACTCTACTGGTAAAGTCTGGAACACACTCCCTTTATCTGTTTTCCCAACTTCCTTTGACTTGCATAATATCAAACTCCGTGTATCTGAACATGTCGGCCACCATCGACCAGGATAGATTTTTTCTAACTTCGGTGGAATTTTGTAGGCCGCAGGACCTTGCACACCGGAGGAAATATATATATATATATATATATATATATATATATATATATATATATATATATATATATATATATATATATATATATATATATATATATATATATATATATATATATATATATATATATATATATATATATATATATATATATATATATATATATATATATATATATATATATATATATATATATATATATATATAGAGAGAGAGAGAGAGAGAGAGAGAGAGAGAGAGAGAGAGAGAGAGAGAGAGAGAGAGAGAGAGAGAGAGAGTAAATAAAGATCAATTGATGGAAGACAAAGTAAATTTGCTAACTCAAGCGTTTAATCAATTTATGTTCTAAATTAGACTCAACATTCATGGCATTTTTCCCGTAAGCTATCCTCAAAATAAAAAAACGTTGTTCCAAGAACACCTCAAGCGATCGAGCTCCCGTATTGGAGATTTCCCCAAGTTTTCATTCAGTTCTTCTCGTAATCTTCCTGATTTACATTACTTTCAAATTTGAAAACAACAATTATTAAGCAGAAATATAGATCAATTTCCGGAAGACAAAGAAGTATTGCCACCTCTGTAATCAAATCATTGTACGTTGCAATGAAGAATCAACGTGCCTGTCGTTTTACCTTTGAGGTAATGCAAAAAAAAAAAAAAAAAAAAAAAAAAAAAATGTATTTTGACCTACATTCTGGTTGACTGCATGTTGTACGTTTAAGTAAAATCCCTTTTACATTTTTCAGCTATTTTCCAGAGCTCTTTCAAGAAGAGAGTGAATCAGCTATTGACAAAGGAGTTTTTGCCACCGATAGTAATTTAGATGGGCCGTCATCAGTTGCAGAAGGTTTTAGTGAATACTATTTGAATGACCCAAAGAGAGACTTAAGTCTATTAAAAAATTGTCTAAATTGTTAACTTTCAGGCTCAAAAAAAATATTGTGAATAATTTTCCTGTCACAGATAGAAATTTTATTTCCCTTCAATTAGCGAAGCTCTTAATATCTAAATTATCTAGTCACAAACCTTTTTTACTGAGAAATTCTCACAGGACCGCTTCTTACAAATTCTCATTCTTTCTCTGACGAACTATCTGACCCTAGACTTAAAAGCAATGAATAATTTTCCTGTCACAGATAGAAATTTTTTTCCTTTCCAATTAGCGAAGCTCTTAATATCTAAATTCTCTAGTCAGAAACCTTTTACTGAGAAGGGCTCACAGGACCGCTTCTTACCCATTCTCATTCTTTCTCTGTCGAGCTATCTGACCCTAGACTTAAAAGCATGTACTCTACTGGTAAAATCTGGAACACGCTCCCTTATCTGTTGTCCAAACTCCTTTTCAATTACGCAACTCCAATTGTCGCATTTCAAGGCATATCAGCCTTTGATTTAATTTTACTGCGATACTTTAATTTTCCCAAATCTGATCAATATTCGAAAGAAATAGAAAAGGAACAGGCAGGATTTGAAAGTTAAGAATCTGTACAGTCCAGATATTTATAGTAAGGAACATAGTAGAGTATATGCAACCCTTATAGATTTAGAAAAACCGTTTGACAGCCTACATCAGGATTCTTTATTGGAAAATCTTAGAGAAATAATGAGCACCAATAAAAAAGGTTTTGCTTATAAAAAATTTTAAATAAAATTATTAATTTTTAAAAATATTATGAATGTTTGCTGTGAGAAATAGATTCAGGCAAGGATGCAACAAGTCCTCAACAGTGTTCATTTTGGCACTTGACTGGGTGATGAGGAGAGTGGTGGAGAAAAGTGGGAGGAGAATTTGATGGAATATGATGGAGCAATTGCAGGATCTGCATTTCGTAAATTAAATATGCTTAATAAGCTACTCACATAGAGACTCGAAAGATTTAGATAGATTGAATTAAAAAATATGGAAAGAAATTGTATTTAAATAAAATAAATGAAGGTAAAACAAAAATTATAGTAATAAATTCAGTGAGAGATATGAAATTGAACATTAATGGAATGATACTGAAGAACGTGGAAGAATTTGAATATTTTGGATCAATGGTTACAAGAACGGGAATATCGACAGAGTATATCAAAGGGAGAACAGAAAAGGAAAGTGTGGTTTCAATACGTTGAACAAAATATGAAAAACCAAAGTATTGGGATCAAAACGAAAATCAAGTGATATATTTGCAATGTGAGATCAGTTTAATTTCATAGATGTGAGATGTGGAGTTCAGTTAGAGAAGATATAAGAAAACAATATTATTTTTTAAAATCAAATGTTTGACAAGAATGATGATATGGATTTTCTTGTCAAGAATGATAAGCACAGCAAGGAGTTGGAAGGAAGAGCAAGAGTGGAAGAAATGAAAGGGATTATCAGGAGATTCAACTATTTGGAACTTGGACTATTTGGTCTACATTGAGTTGGGAAAGGAGACTGAGATAGACGTTGTGTCGAAAAATGGGAATGGGAAGACCTACAAAAACGCTGGGTAAAAATATAGTAAAATACCTGAAGACAATGGGTTGGAATTGAATTAAGATAAGAGAAGAACTCTACTTTGCCAGTAGAGTACATGAACTATTTAGAAAAGCTGTTAAGCCTGGGGTCAAAAGGCTTGAAAGGGAAATGATGAAACTGTGGACAGAGGCGTGTCCCATAAGTCCTTATGAATGGAGAAGGTCAGAAGATCAGTGTTCGTTTCAATAGAGATAGTATAGAGAAAATGACTCAACAATTCGATAGGTTAAAAAAGCTAGAGATAATTAGTGAAAGCAAGAGAGTTTTTTGTAACGGAAAGCCCTTGATTCTACCATTCCACGGGGAGCAGTGTTAGTGGAACCACTCCAGGTTTGTGAGGCGTTCTTTATATAGGGGCGAACAACTCTTCTATAAAGATCAAGAAACTAGTGAAGGGGAGGAATGAAATTCTGAAAACACCTCAGACCACTCAACCTCTTAGAAGCTTTACTAAAACGAGAAGTTATGTGATCCTTATGAAATATATCACGATTCAAAAAATACTGAGAATATTAAAGACAGATGAAGGATTGAGTTGTTTTTTGAAGATGTTAAATTTGTGTCGAAGATTATGTCGAGTAGAAAAGTGAATGAATTGAATTTATTAGGTTTTAAAAAACAATTAGAAAATAGAGAGAGATCAGAGGTTATTTGCTCCAAAATCACATCAATTAGTTGCTGCTGGTTTTGTTTGTTTCAAAACGAAATGGGAAATGAAGAGTGGAATCATCGGATAAGTGATAAAGTAATAAAGGAAAGGTCATATGTAAACAGTAGGAAAAAAATTTTATGATAGGACAGATTCCTGGGGAAACTCTATTAGTAGATTTAAAAGAGAATGAAGGCCATTTACAGTAGCAGCTATAGAAAGAACCGTAAAAAAAATTAGAGAGGGAAATTTCCGAAAGAGAGAAGTTAGTAATCCATGCTTTGTGACAGACTCTATCCAAGGCCTACAATATGTCTAGCACGACAGAAAAAAATTGACAGAAATGCCGATGAAAATAGGACCAAGTTCAGAGAGAAGGGAAAGATACATGTAGAGCTTTCCTTATGAAAGCTATAATTGTAATCAGAGATAAGATTAGAATCGAGATGCTTTCAAATCTTCCTCTTGAAGACGTATTCGAAAACTATGAAAAGAACAGAGGTTAAAAAAAATAGGTAAATAGTTAGAGTTTTTAGAGTGTTCCTTCTTTTTCGACACAGACTGAATTTGCGCTCGTTTCCAGCATGGAGAGAATATGGATGTAGAAAGACAGAGACGAAATAGTTTACGAAGGAAGGGTTCATGATTAAACGCACAAATTTTAAGAACGATCAGGACAGTGTTTCTTAGTGTTACACTCAGACAATGCAGAAATAACATATTTAATAAAAGAAATTACAAAATTAGGCATAAATGAGCTTAAGTAGAAGTATGAGGAATGGCTATGGAATCATCTATGGTGAAATTAAATGCAATGGTTTAAAGAAAAAGTTTAGCTTTATAAGAATGCAAAACGGCAATTGTGGAAATGGAAGCGAAGAAGAAGAAGAAGAAGAAGAAGAAGAAGAAGAAGAAGAAGAAGAAGAAGAAGAAGAAGAAGAAGAAGAAGAAGAAGAAGAAGAAGAAGAAGAAGAAGAAGAAGAAGAAGAAGAAGAAGAGAAGAAGAAAGAAGAAGAAGAAAGAAGAAGAAGAAGAAGAAGAAGAAGAAGAAGAAGAACTAGAACTACAGAACTACAGAACACTGACTAGCAAAGACTTTACAGTCCACTCAAGGCTAGTCTGTTAAATAATCATTATTGAACTATGCGATCATAGACCAATTTGCTTAAAATGTGCATCCAATTTCTTCTTGAATGATTCGATGTTGTCGCTGTTCACTATTTGATGAGAAAGACTATTCCATTTTTCAATCACGTCGTACGTAAAAAAATTCTTTGCTATGTTTGTTTGAAATCGCTTGTGAGATAGCTTGTGTCCGTTACTACGTGTTAGGTCATTCAAGTCGTACCGAAAGTATTGCTTATAATCAACGTTGTCAAATTTATTTAGAATTTTAAATACTTCTATTAATTTTCCTCTCAATCTTCTTGTTTCTAGAGAATATATATCTAGTTCTCGTAAACGTTGCACATACGATTTACCTCTCAATTCTGGTATTAATTTAGTTGCCCTTTTTTGAATCCTTTCGATTTTATCTATGTCTTTTTTGAGATATGGACTCCAAAACTGTACCGCGTATTCCAGATGAGGTCTAACTAACGATTTATAAAGAGGAAGTATTATATTTTTAGATTTATATTCAAAATTTCTTGCAATGAAACCTAAAGCTTTATTAGCTTTCTTAACAGAATCAGCACATTGTTTTGCAAATTTTAAATCCTTACTGATTAAAACTCCAAGATCCTTTTCCTCATCGACAACTTTGATATATGAGTCACCTATAACATAATTATATTCGATATTCCTGCTACCGAAATGTAAAACCTTACATTTATCAATGTTAAATTTCATTTGCCATGTTTTTGACCAATTGACAATTTTATTCAAATCACTTTGGAGTACTTGATAATCTTTTTCGCAAGTTATGCGATTTCCAATTTTTGTATCGTCTGCAAATTTCGAAATATTACTTAATACATTTTCATCAATGTCATTTACATATACAATAAAGAGTATTGGGCCCAGGACAGATCCTTGAGGCACACCACTGATAACATTCACCCATTCTGAGCATTCGCCATTAATTACGACACGCTGACGTCGATCCAATAACCAATTTTTAATCCAATTTAAAAGTTTTCCTCGAATTCCATGAGCTCTAAGCTTTTCCAATAATCTTTGATGAGGGACAGTATCGAATGCTTTTTGAAAGTCTAAGTAAATGACATCATAAGATTTGTGGTTATCTACATTGTTAATAACTTCATTAAAAAATTCTAGTAAATTTGTTAAGCATGATCTATTTTTTCTAAAGCCATGTTGAGAATTATTGAGCAACTCGTGATCTTCAAGATGTGCAACTAATCTACTCGCTAGTATTGCCTCAAAAATTTTGCCAACAATAGAAGTTAAACTAATTGGTCTGTAGTTATTGGAAGCTTACGATCACCTTTTTTAAAAATAGGCGTTATATTAGCAAGTTTAAAATCATGCGGAACTATTCCCTGTTGTAGAGATTCGTTGAAGAGCTTAGTCAAAGGTTTCACTAATATATCTTTCAAGCTTTTAAGATGTACCGGGTAGAAGCCATCTGGTCCAGGGGATTTATTTATTAATAATTTATCAATTTGGAATGCAACTTCCTCTTCAAAAATTTCAAATGTATCTAGAATATTGTCTATATAAAAATCTTTTATATCTTGCATACTAGGAACATTATCTAGGTTTTCTTTCGTAAAAACTGAGGAAAAAAATTTATTTAAAACATTTGCCACATCAACATTATTTGATTTTAAATTTCCGTCATTGTCCAAAACTGGTCCAATTGATTCTTTAATAGAATTTTTATTATTTACATAGTTGTAAAACATCTTGGGATTATTTTTACTTTCTCGAGCAATATTAATTTCGAAATTTCTTTTAAAATATCTGATTAATCTTTTGCAGTTTCGACGCCAAGCTATGTAAGAAGAAGAAGAAGAAGAAGAAGAAGAAGAAGAAGAAGAAGAAGAAGAAGAAGAAGAAGAAGAAGAAGAAGAAGAAGAAGAAGAAGAAGAAGAAGAAGAAGAAGAAGAAGAAGAAGAAGAAGAAGAAGAAGAAGAAGAAGAAGAAGAAGAAGAAGAAGAAGAAGAAGAAGAAGAAGAAGAAGAAGAAGAAGAAGAAGAAGAAGAAGAAGAAGAAGAAGAAGAAAGAAGTCTAGAAATAATTAGTGATATTTAAAATAAATACTACTAATTATGAATATTTAATTTTAAGAGAAATTAAGATATCGACAGATGAAAATAGCTTCTTCGAGAAGAAGAAAATGAAGGAAAAAAAAAGAAGAATAGAGACGGCTCAGAGTCTTACAGTTCCCTTCAGTTTTTGGAGGTCTGTCCCCTCTTTGTTATAAGAATTCTATTATCTGCAATTATTAATCCGGTTCATCTTACCGGTTACCCCTGTAAAATGTACCAGTTTGTGGTGTACCCCAATTTTTAAAATTATTACTGGGATATAGTCATACCAATTCAAAAGATTGGATAACTAGTACTATTTGTACTCACATCTACTGTACTTGTGAGATAATGAAAAGAGATGTTTTTCAATATTTAAAAATAAAATCAAATTTAACTCGCAATGAAAAAAAAAAGTTTCAAGATGAATCATTTTGATATTAATTCAAATTAAAGTAAAAGTTAAAATAAAGTTACT
>SEYY01004111.1:7500-10000 GCA_009176605.1 Armadillidium nasatum
ACAAAGTCAGGTTTGACTTCTCAGCTTTGCTGTGCATTCATATATTCTCCGCCAGAAGAGGTGCTTCAAATGCCAGAAATTTTGGTACATTTGTAAATACTGCAATTGGACAAAAGAAATTTCCTCAACATAGTGAAATAATTGCCATCCTTCTTACGATGATTATCCATTTTGCAATTGTTGCCAAGGTTATCACAGTACCTCTTTCAAATATCGTCCCTAAAATTTTGAACACGGGAAAGTGAACAGAATTGTAGTTAAAAGAACCATTGTAGTTAAAAATATTCATTTCACATCTCATGAATCTCCACAACAACTCCAGACGAACAGCTAGAATCCAATCTATAACAGAGCATCCTCTAGATCTTCTTCCTCTTCTCCTCCAAATTAGAGGAAGTAACACTCCAGGGTAAACACACTCATCAGACCCACTAATCTGATCATGTTCTGCTAAACTATATATACTTTTTATGAGAATTCTCCTTGAACATTGCTACAGTTAGAATATTAAAGACTCGCCGTCCACCTGCATTCTCTCCCAGGTATCGTCAGTCCTATATTCTTTATCCAGACTCTTCCTGCACTCTGCAAGCCATGCAAGCCCTTTACCCAAGAAACCAAACGATAATCATCGAGCAAGATTTTATGAGAATCCTTCACGCTTATTTTCAAGCCCTGACTACAGCCATTGCTTAGTAACTTGGTTGGTTTCTGTACATTAACTCCCACTATATATATATATATATATATATATATATATATATTATATATATATATATATATATATATATATATATATATATAAATATATATATATATATATATACTGTATCTAGTTTGAATTTTTTTCCATTCACTGAAGTAGATATAACTTTTATTTCTGAAAATTTCTCTTCATATCTATTATATTATAAAACTTCAACAAAATATTAATTATAAGTTTGAAAGTTTAAAAGTAATAAAGTTACAGTATGAATATGTTCAATAAATTTATCTTTTAAAGTATATCTACCCCATCTAATACCAGAAATAAACAAATAAAACAAATCATTTCTATTTGATTAAAAATGCTTTATAAGTTAAAAAGGACTTAAAAAGCTACAGAAAACGTATTTGAATTCGCCGGTATTTTAATATTTCGATTTTAAAAAATTATTTTAGTTATGCATAAAGTCTGTTTTCTTTTTGTTATAGGAAAATTTATTTTATGAGTAACTCATTTTAATATATATATTATATATATATATATATATATATATATATATATATATATATATATATATATATATATATATATATATATATATATATATATATATATATATATATATATATATATATATATATATATATATATATATATATATATATATATATATATATATATATAAATAATAATATATTTAAATATAAATATTAAATTATAATATAATAATAATTAAATAAAAAAAAAAAAAATTATAATTAAATATTTTCAATTAATTATTATTATTATTATTATTATTATTATTATTATTATTATTATTATTATTATTATTATTATTTATTATTATTATTATTATATTATTTTTATTATTTTATTATTATTTATTATTATTATTATTATTATTATTATTATTATTATTATTATTATTATTATTATTATTATTATTATTATTATTATCCACAAAGAAAAAATACGTCCACTCCTTGATGTTCTGCTCATTCCTTACACACCTTATTCTTGAAGTCTATCTTAAATGTCCTCGACATGCAGACTGCTACCATGCATTTAATGTAAAATTTAATAAATCAAGTTAAGCGTTACTTGCGAACTCTAACGCTGTTGCTTATCTATGTTAATAGAATTGCTGGAAAAAAAGAAGCACAATATGATTTTTTTAATGTTATACACCTTAAGGAACATGAGACGTTCGTGCTTAAATGCAATCTACATTTGCACTCTATAAGTACATGGCACACGAACATTTGTGAAATTTCAGCCCCCTACACCCTTCCTGCGACACGTGAGTAATGGAGGAAATAATGAAATATATATATATATATATAATATATATATATATATATATATATATATATATATATATATATATATATATATATATATATATATAATAATATAATATATATATATATATATATATATATATATATATATATATATATTATATATATTATATATGACGTCATAATAATTTAGTGTAAAAAAAATTTTTTCTTTTATCCTTTTCAAGCCTAAAGTTAAATATAATTTATCTGTTAATTAATATTGATCACATTTATTTTAAATATTATTTTCTGCCTTTATTTTATATAATTATTTAATTTATTTGTTCATGTTGTAAATTTATGTGCTATTAATAAGCGCATGTGATAGTTAATTTCCTTTTATGAAAGAAAGCTCGAGTCATTACACATTTGAGCTTCCTCTTTGGTAGACGTTGAAATTTGGTACTTGTTTTGAGTTATTAATAATTGATAGTTTAAAAATGTCTTTTAT
>SEYY01004111.1:15000-17684 GCA_009176605.1 Armadillidium nasatum
TGAAAGATGGTTTTTCAGGTACTACAACAGAACCATAATTAAATCCAAAAGCGAAATGAACCGAAGCCAAAACGCAAAGAGCGAAAACCAAAACTTTTTCAATAAAAGACATTTCTAAGATATCAAATAATAACTCAAAACAAGCACCAAATCTCAACGTCTACCAAAGAAGCAGTTCAAATGTATACTGATTCGATTGTTATTTCGTATGAAGAAATTAACTAACACATACACTTCGAAATAGTACACAAATTAACAACATAAACAAATAAATGAAATAATTACATAAAATAAAGAGAAAATAATTTTAAAAATAAATATGATAAATTTTAATTAGTAGATAAAAAATATTAAGCTTTTATTAAGCTTGAGAAGTACAGAATCATATTTTTTTTACACTAAGTTATTATGACGTCATTATATATATATATATATATATATATATATATATATATATATATATATATATATATATATATATATATATATATATATATATATATATATATATATATATATATATATATAATATATATATATATATATATATATATATATATATTATATATATATATATATATATATATATATATATATATATATATATATATATATATATATATATAATATATATATATATTATATATATATATATATATATATATATATATATATATATATATATATAATATATATATATATATATATATTATATATATAGTATATTAAAATGTGTGTGTTGTGTGTGTGTGTGTGTGTGTGTGTGTGTGTGTGTAATTAAAAAGTAAATAATTATATATAATTATTTATTCATGATACATGCCATTTAAGGTGTCATGTTCCTTAAGGTTATTTAAATGAATCACTTCTTTTTTTTTAGCAATTCTGTGTAAACTACCGAGTGAAAGTTCTCAAAGTTTAATTTAATGTATTAAATTGTACTTTAAATGCATGGCAGCAGTAATGGAAGATAAAGAATAAGGAGCGTAAGGAATAATATAATAATAATAATAATAATAATATATAATAATAATAAAATAAATAATAATAATAAATAATAATAATAATAATAATAATAATAATAATAATAATTAAGTAATAAAATGTTAACTACTAGTATAATAATAATAATAATAATAATAATAATAATAATAATAATAATAATAATAATAATAATAATAATAATAATAATAATAATAATAATAATAATAATAATAATAATAATAATAACAATGAGGATTGTTAAATGAATCTTTGGTATAGAAAGTGCAAGAAACGTTTGTGGGGTAAGGAGGGTGGGACGGAAGTGTAAAGCAAAAGGAAGTGAATGGTGGTGTGAGTAGGTGAGAATTGCTGTGAGGGATGAAAAGTCATCTCACGAAAAATATCTGGGTGTAAATGGATAGAGGAATGGGAGGCTTATAAAGATAAAAAGAGGAGTGTTAAAAGGGAGATAAGAACAGCGAAAGAAAGAGTAGATGTAAAATGGGGTAATAAAATAATGGAGTGTTTTAGAGAAACCAATAAAATGTTTTGGAATGAGGTGAATAAGGTAAAGAATATAAGGGAGGTCAGGGGAGGTTGGATAATGGGAATGGGCGGAGAAATAAGACAGGAAGAATGTGAGGCTGGGGTAAGATGGATGGAGTATTTTAGTAGGTTGCTGAATGTGAGGGAGGTTTGGAGTGAGGCTGTGATGAGAGATGGGGGAAGGATGATGGGTGAATTTGAGGGGGGAATCCCGATAGAAGAAATAGGTAAATCATTGAGGAAAGTGAAAAGAGATAAATTGACGGGTTTGGACAGAATAAGTGGAGAGATGCTGTTGGAAGGGGAATGAGTGTGATAGAATGAATGGTAAGATTATTTAATTAATATTTGGCAACCGATGTGGTATCTCAAGATTGGCAGGATGTATGTGTGGTTAGTTTGTATAAAGGTAAGGGTAATAAATTTGAGTGTGGGAGTTATAGAGGAATAAGTTTACTTAGCGTAGTGGGGAAAGTGTATAGAAGAATTTTATTGAATAGGGTAGGGGTGGATTGGTTGATAGGAGAAGAACAGGGGAGGTTTCAGAGAAGGAAGTTGTTGTATGTATCAGGTTTTTACATTAAGAATAATTGAGGAGAAAAGTAGAGATAAAAGGAATGATGTGTTCATGTGCTTTATGAATCTTGAAAAAGCTTATTATAGGGTAGAGAAGAATAAACTGTGGTAGGTCCTGAGTGAGTATGAAATTAAGAAAGGGTGGGAAGGTATTAAAGCATTATTTAGTAATAGTAGAGCATGTGTGAGAGTAAAAAGAATAGAGACTGAGATTTTAATGTAAATAATGGTATAAGACAGGGTCGTGTAAAGTCTCCAGGGTTATTTAATCTATTCATTGACAAAGTGGTGAGAAATATGGATAGGGTGGGGGAAGGGGAGAGAATGAGGGAGCAACATGTTATGTGGGATGCAAATGTGTTCATGTATGCGAATGATGTACTTTTGGATGAGGGACAGGAGCATTTAAAAATATTGGAGGATGAAATTTGTAAAAGTTGTGATGAATTGGGCTTAAGATAAGGTGACCATATTTTTCTAACCAAAAAATCGGGAAGCTCCTGAACATTGCTCCCCCCCCCCCTCAAATACCCTGCTCGTAAGGGATTTTAAGGGATGTATAAAGAAAGGTGATTTTT
>SEYY01004112.1:0-17500 GCA_009176605.1 Armadillidium nasatum
ATATATATATATATATATATATATATATATATATATATATATATATATATATATATATATATATATATATATATATATATATATATATAATATATATATATTTATATTATAGTATATATATATAGGGTGCGGGCGAAGCGCCTTCCGTAGCGATGCAAGTACCCTCCATTGGACATAACCCACGGAGTGATAGGATGGGCTAGACCATTCCGTTTCACTCCGTTGCCATTTGGTTCGTTCATTTTCGCGTTTCCCCTTCTCAGGGGGTCTCTAGTGTACCTCCGCCTCACACTGGAGTGTCTATGCTCCAACTACCTCTCCACTCCAATTCTTCACATGTTCCCACATTTTACAAGCGCTTACTTTTACATTACCTTTATAAAACAAAACAAATCTCAAAATAGCAAAAACCCACAGCTGCCTCGGAGATGCTTAGGGGGATGAATCCAAAGAATGCCCCTCATCCACCCCTCATCCCATCATCACTTGGGGGTTGGTGGCCTCCTATGATGAGGATGGTGTCGCCATGACCCGGCGTCCGGCTTGCTCCGGTGCACGGTCTTCTTTTTTCATTAATTTCTGCAACATTTGCGGTCTTTGCAACATTCTTTTTCTAATTTCCCCTTTGTCGAACACCATCTCTCTTCTTCTAAACCTCATCTCTATTTTCTAACAGAAACTCAGGTGCTTGAGTGTGCTGACAGCAAACCTACTAATTTACCTCCTACTGTCTATATCCTCAATTTTCAGCCAAATGCGGTTGTTGCGCATATGTGCGCAACGATGTTATTTGCTCTCGTGTCTCTAATTTGGTGTCTCCTGAATTTTCAACCTTATGGCTTAAGCTCTCTTGCAATTCTACTACTAAATTTATTTGTTCTGTCTATTTATCTCCTAATTCTACTGACTATAATAAATTCTTCGACAATTTATAACTCCGAGATAGAGGACATTCTATCTTCTTCTCCTTTCTCTGAAATCATCATTTTAGGTGCTTTCAATGTTCACCACCGCCAATGGCTTTCATCTAGTTTTCATGATCCAGCCGGTGAACTCGCCTTCAACTTTTCTATCCAGAACAACCTTGAGCAGTTGGTGCAACTCCTTACCCGTATCTCTGATCGCCTTGATGATGAACTCAACATACTTGATCTTTTCTTAACCTCTTATCCTTCTCTTTATACTGTTAAAAACTCTTTCTTTCTCTGGGTTCATCCGATCACCATTTTTTTTTTTAACTCCGTATCATGTTCTGTCTCTTCAAGTCTTCCACAAGAACGACCCCCGCCTTCGGCGAGGAGACGTTTGTGACACTTCGGTGCTGCTAGCTGGTCTGACTTGCGGTTATACTTCTCTGATTTCCCATGGATTGATTATTGCTTTCGTGGGAGGGATCCCTCGGAGTGTGCTGAGAGCATAACTTAGGTGATTCTCTCTGGCATGGAGGCGAACATTCCATATTCTTTCCCTTCTACTAAACCTAACAAACCTTGGTTTAACTCTACTTGTTCTCGCGCTATCCGCCGCAGTGACGCTGCCTTCAGAGATTACCGTCGTTTTCAAACTCCTCAAACCCATTCAACTTAAATTTCATCCAGGAATCGTTACTCTGGTTACTCTTCGTCTCGCCCTTTCTGGTATTTTGGAAAAAAGGTAAACTCTAACTTTGCTTCTTCCTCTTTCCCTCCTCTAGTTTCTTCTGATGGTACAGCTGCCATTTTACCTTCTACTAAAGCTGAACTCTTCGCTCAAACTTTTGCTTCTAATTCTACCTTAGACGATTCCGGAGCTATTCCTCCTCCTTCAACCCCCTCCAACTCATTTTTGCCTAATTATAATTTCTTCTAAAGATGTCATTTCTGCTCTCTCTGAGCTTAATACTAAGAAGGCGTATGGTCTTGATGGTATTCTTCCTGTGGTTCTCAAAACTTGTGCTTCCGACCTTGCACCCTGCCTTGGCAAACTATTTCGTCTTTGCCTTTCTACTTCGACCTTCCCATCTTGCTGGAAACGTGCACTCATTCAGATTGTGCCGAAGAAGGGGGACCCCTCTCAACCCTCTAACTATAGTCCAATTTCTTTAACCTCCATTCTTTCTAAAGTTTTCGAATCTATCCTTAACAGGAAGATTTGGAAACATCTCAAATCTTCTAATCTTTTCTCTGATCGCTAATATGGTTTTCGTAAAGAGCGTTCTACTGGTGATCTTCTTTCCCTACTTTCTGATTCTTGGTCCTCCGCCCTCCGGGGTTTCGGTGAGTCTTTCGCTGTGGCGCTAGACATATCGAAAGCCTTCGATAGAGTCTGGCACAAAGCTTTGATTTCCAAACTTCCCTTTTTCGGAATCTATCCTTCTCTCTGTGACCTTCTCTCTAATTTTATTTTTGGTCGTTCTATTGTAGCTGTTGTAGACGGCCACCGTTCTTCCTATAAATCTATAAATAGTGGTATTCCTCAAGGATCTGTCCTATCCCCAACTCTTTTTCTAATTTTCATAAATGATCTTCTCTCTATTAGTTCATCTTCTATCCACTCCTATATATACTTCAACAGCAGTTGATCGATTTAAGAAGGATAGCCTTGGAGCAATTGACCTCTGATCTTTCTCGTATTTCAAATTGGGGCAGAGAAAACATGGTCGTTTTCAATGCCTCAAAAACTCAATTGCTTCATCTTTCTACTCGACATAATCTTCCACACAACTATGACATCTTCTTCGAAAACACTCAGCTCAAACCTTCATCTGTTCTCAAAATTCTCGGTGTTTCTTTTTCTCGTGATCTTTTTTGGAAACATCACATTATCTCTCTCTCTAAACAAGCTTCTAAGAGGTTGGGTGTTCTGAGGCGCCTTCGTAGTTTTTTTACGCCACCCCTGTTGGAAACATCTCAATTCTTCTAATCTTATCACTGATCGCCAGTATGACTTTTATAAGAAACGCACTACTGGTGATCTTCTTTCCCTTCTCTCTGACTGTTGGTCCTCTTATCTTCGGCATTTCGGTGAATCCTTTTGCCGTCGCACTGGGCATATCAAAAGCATTAGATAGAGTCTGCACAAAGCTTTGATTTCTAAACTACCATCTTTCGGTATCTATCCTTCTCTCTGTGATCTTATCTCTAATTTCCTTTCTGGTCTTTCTATAGCAGCTATTGTAGACGGCCACCGTTCTTCCTTTAAATCTATTAATAGTGGTGTTTCTCAGGGTTTTGTCATATCTCCAACACTTTTTCTTCTTTTCATTAATGATCTTCTCTCTATTACCTCATCTCCTATCCGCTCCTGTGCTGATGACTCCACCCCCTTTCTCTTTCCAGATTGAAAGACGTCCCTCCCAACAGCAGTTCATAGACTCGAGAAGGGTAGCCTTGGAGCAACTAACCTCTGATCTTTCATGTATTTCAAATTGGGACAGAGAAAACATAGTTGTTTTCAATGTCTCAAACACTCAGTTTCTCCATCTCTCCACTCGACACAATCTTCCACACAGCTATGATGTCTTCTTCGAAAACACACTACTCAAACCTTCATCTCTCCTTAATATTCTTGGTGTTTCTTTTTCTCATGATCTTTCTTGGAAAGATCAAACTATTTCTTTTTCTAAACAAACTTTTAAGAGGTTGGATGTTCTGAGGCGCCTACAGCATTTCTTCAATCCAATTTCTCAACACTATAGGGGTGTTGTTCGTACTTGTATGGAGTATACTTCGCACATCTGGGGTGGTTCCACTCATACAGTTCTCCTCGAGAAGGGGGAGTCTAGGATTTTTCGTCTCACCAACTCTCCTGCTCTTACTAACTCTCTCCAATCTCGATCTGCCCGTCGAATTGTTGCATCACCCTTTCTTTACTATCGCTATTACAACGGACACTGCTCTTCTAAACTCTCTCGTCGCATATCTCCACCATTGAGAAGAGCTCGTGTGACACGTCTTTCTACACAGTCTCATCCTTTCTCTGTCCAATTCTCCGACCCCAGACTTAACCGCTATGCTCATTGTTACATATACTCTACTGGTAAAGTCTGGAACACACTTCTTTTATCTGTTTTCTCCATTTCCTTTGACTTGCATTCTTTGTTGGTCTCCTTCGGTCAAGATAGGATTTTTCCAGTTCCGGCGGAATTTGCTAGGCCTCCGACCTTTGCCCGCCGGAGGATATATATATATATATATATATATATATATATATATATATATATATATATATATATATATATATATATATATATATATATATATATATATATATATATATATATATAGTCAACAGCAATTAATTAACGCTAGGAGAGTGACCCTGGAGTAGTCAACCTTTGCTCTTTCTCGCAGAGGATAGAAAAAACATGCGAATTTTTAATCATCAAAACTCTGATCCTCTATCTTTCTACTCGATACAATTCTACAGAATCAAACTTTCGTCTGTCATTAAATATTCTCGCTATTTCTTTTTCTCGTTATGACTTTATAAAGGATTACAATACTTCTCTATGAAAACAAGCTTATAAGATGCTTAATGTTCTGGAGCTCCTTCGAAATTTGTCTACTTTTCACAGATGTCTTGCTTTCACGTTTCGCACATCTGGGATGGTTCCACTCATGATGCTTTTGAAAAGATGGAGTCTGTCTTTACGTCTTATCAGTTTTTTCTTACTAATTCTCTCCAAACTCTTTGTGCACGTCAAATTTCTGTGTTACTCTCCATACTATAGCTCATTGCAACCATCTCTGCTCTTTTGAGCTCTACAGTCGCATACCTCCTTCAATGAAATAGGCTAGTGTGACACGTCTTTGTACAGTCTTTTTCAGTTTTTTGTCAAGGAAATTTCGAGAGGTAGTGAGGAAGGTGCAAGAAAGATAGTAACTTTAACTTCTTCTGTCAGAATACCTTGAAAATATGAACAGTTTCAATTAATATATATATATATATATATATATATATATATATATATATATATATATATATATATATATATATATATATATATATATATATATATATATATATATATATATATATATATATATATATATATATATATATATATATATATATATATATATATATATATATATATATATATATATATATATATATATATATATATATAATCTGACGAACAAATGATCATCGCAGTATACATCAACTTCGGTGCGGTGCGCACCAGACCACGAGGCACCGCACGCACGCACCGCACCGCACCGCACCTCTAATTTTCCTTTGCGCACCGCACCGCACCGCTCCGCACCGGGTTGCTGAAAATATGCTGCGCACCGCACCGCACCGCACCAAAATGACCGCACCACGCACCGCACCGCACCGCACCCGGTGCGTCGGCCAACCCTACTTAACTATATATATATATATATATATATATATATATATATATATATATATATATATATATATATATATATATATATATATATATATATATATATATATATATATATATATATATATATATATATATATATATATATATATATATATATATATATATATATATATATATATATATATATATATATATATATATATATATATATATATATATATATATATATATATATATATATATATATATATATATATATAGTAAAAATAGTAGAGCAAAACAAAGATGCAACATTAATTAAGTTTAATAGTTAAATGATTCATCTTTGTTTTGCTCTACTATTTTTACTTAAAATTAAGCTTAATAGAAGCACACCTATTTACAATATTATAAACATATATATATATATATATATATATATATATATATATATATATATATATATATATATATATATATATATATATATATATATATATATATATATATTTTCAAATATATGAAGTTATCGATATAAATATAAAAATATTTATTTAAAAACAATTCCTAAAACCAGTTTAAAAATTTTTTTTTGCTTTGACAAATGTTTTCAGAATGTTTCATTTAATATCAGAGAAACGAAAGAATTCTCCTACAAACTGACGAGAATTAACAAGAAACAGATATAAACCATCACTGAGGACAAGGACCGACCGGGGCCGGGGCCGTGGCCGGAGTCGGGGTCGGGGTCGGGGTCGGGGTTGGGGTCGGGTCGGGGCTCTGACCGGGGTTGTCTAAAAAATGTAAAGAGGTCAAAAGCACTGAAATTTTAGGTTAAGAAAATTAGATGCAAATTTAATTGAGGCTTATTTAATTTTAAGGAAGGAGTAGAATAGTCAACATTCACATAAATTAATGATTATATGCATTTTCTAAGAAAACAAAATCAGAAAATTACAGATTTTGTATAATAAAAGTTTAAAAAAAGTACAAAAATTTTTGATTTTTTTTTTCTTCTAATTCACAATAATGAGTCATAATAGTGATTCAGCTACCGAAGTTTACCTAGGTAAGACCGTAAGGTAAAGTTTTAAAAAATGTAAGATATAAAATTATCAATATAACCTGTATTTATGCATATCATTGATATTTTATTGCTGTGTTTCAAACTCGTATAATTTAGTTACATTATTTCAAAATTATTATTTTGTTTATACTTTCAGTCATTATGGCTATAAGATCAGCTTCAGCAGTATGGAAGTGCTTTACAACGTTTCAGGATAAGCTCGAAATAGCTAAATGTAACATATGTAGCCAGGAAATTAGAAGAGGACTTCCGGGTGCCCCAAGAAAAAAAATTTTCTACGAAATCTTTATGGGGCATCTAAAATCAAAACACAAAGTTGAACATTCACTAGCGGAAGAGGAACGGTCAAAAGAAACAGAAAATATTAAAAAAAAAACAAGTAAAAAATTTAATTTTATTATATTTTGTTTGAATTAATCCACCATTAATAAGTCTACCGTGGCTCAAAAGGTAGAGTGATTGTTTCACATGCTTGAGGGTGCCGGTTCGATTACACTTGGGGATCCTAGGCATATACTACCTAGAAAAGTTCCTCTTCTAGAATAGAGCACTGCCCTTGAGATGTAAGCTTTTTATTTAAAAAAGTATAATTTGCCATTTTAACCCTGGAAGGCAAGCCCCTGTTTTCCCTGATTTTTAACCCGGGCGGGAGCTTGAGCCGAAGCCAGAGCCTCGGTCGGTTCATATTGAGGACCTCAATGCTTCGTCTGTGGCGTGACTTTTTGATCACTGATGAGATCAGTGCCACGCAGCGAAAGAGTTAACTCTGTTCTCGTGATTTTTGCCACATGGATGTTGCCTTCAGATGTTACAGTCTTCTTCAAACTCCACAAACTCATGCAACTTATATTTCATCTCGGAATTGTACAAAATTTATTTTTCGTGACACCAAAAACTTATGTTTCAGTCGTAAATGCAATAATCTTTCTGGTTCTTCTTAATCACGTCCTTTCTAACATTTTGCAAATAATGTCAATTCTAACTTTTCCTCCTCTTTCTTTCCTCTAGTACTTTCTGACGGCACAGCTGCCATTTTGCCTTCCTCTAAAGTTGAACTCTTCGCCTCTAATTCATCCGTAGATGATTCCGGAGCTGTCCCTACTCTTTCAATCTCCTCTGCCTCATTTATGATTAAGATGTCATATCTGCTCTCTTTGAGCATAACGCTAAGAAGGTGCATGATCATATTGGTCTTCAAAACTTATGCTTCCGAGCTTGCACCCTGCCTTGGTAAACTATTTTGTCTGTTTCTTTCTACTTCGACCTTCACTTCTTGTTAAAAACGTGCGTTCATTCAGGCGGACCCATCTTAATCCTTAAAATACCTCCTCATACATTTAACTTCCATTCTTTTTAAAATTTTGAACCTGTCCTTAACAGGAAGATTTGGAAACATTTCAATTCTTCTATCTTATCTCTTATCGCCAGAATGGCTTTCGTAAAAAACGCTCTATTGGTAATCTTCTTTTCTTTCTTTCTGTCTCTTGGTCCTCCCTCTGTCATTTCGGTGAATCTTTTGCTGCCGCACTGGGTATATCGAAAGCTTTTGATAGAGTCTGGTACAAAGCTTTGATTCCCAAACTTCCCTCTTTCGGAATCTATCCTTTACTCTGTGACCTCTTCATTTTAGGATGTTCTTTAGCAGTTGTTTTAGATGGTCACCGTTCATCCTTTAAATCTTTTAACAGTGGTGTTCCTCAAGGATCTGTCCTCTCCATAACACTTTTTCCACTTTTCATTAATGACATTCTCTCTGTTACTTCATCTTTTATCCATTCTTATGCCAGTAACTCCACCCTTCATTACTCTTTTCAATTTGAAAGACACTCCTCCCAACAACAGTTAATCCTCTGAACAATCTCGTATTTCAAACTGAAGCAAAGAAAAGATGGTCATTTTCAATGCCTCAAAAACTCGGTTCCTTAATCTTTCCACTCGACACAACCTTCCACACAACTATGATATCTTCTTGAAAAACACTTAAAACAAACCTTCATATCTCCTTAATATTCAAGGAGCTTCTTTTTCTTGTGATCTTTCTTGGAAAGATCACACTACTTCACTTTCTAAACAAGCTTCTAAGAGGTTAGGTGATCTGAGGCGCCTTAAGATGGTCAGCGCACAAGACTTACCATCTTAAAGGTTGCTGGTTCGAGTTCAATAGCAGACATTAATTTTATATATGAAAATAATCTGTGAGAGTTATCGCAGACTTTAATATCTATCATATAACTGTCTGGGAGTGATGGATTCGACTTTTAACCACGTTGTCATTTGCTTGAGTTGCGGTCGGGGTTGACGTCATGACTGTAGATCAAGAGCAGTTCCAATGCGATTTCCATTTGAACCGCAATAGCCTAGTGGTCAGCGCACAAGACTTACTATCTTAAAAGATGCCGGTTCGAGTCCAATAGCAGACATTAATTATATATATATATATATATATATATATATATATATATATATATATATATATATATATATATATATATATATATATATATATATATATATATATATATATACATATATTATTTTTAATTAATTTTAAAATTTATTGAAACTAGACTATAGGTTAAGCACAAACATACAGCGCATAATACTAAAGAATTTATGCATATTTTCTTCAATAAGTCTTTAACTGAAAGGTAAAGAGGAAAATCAAAACAGAGTAACTTTATAGTTTATAATTATTAGTCGCATGTTTATATTAATAACAACTTATGAGTCGTGTATACTTTAGCATAACACCTTTAGTACTGAAAATAGAATTAGTCTTTAGCTTTTATTAGTGATAAGTTTAGTGTATTTAAGTTAGACAAAAAATATATTGCTTTGCTGAGTGTCAATGTGAATTTTAAAATATATTTTAATTGAAATTCAGACAAGATCTAAAGTGACAAGTAAAAATCTTGTATCCATCCATCATGGAGTAACTGTCGAACCTGTGAAAAAAAGAAATAATTTGTTTAAATTAAATATCTTCATATAATATCGATAATTTTCATAATATTATCACTGTATCTTACATTAATTACTTATCCATACAAATAAGATCTTGTATTATAAAACATGATTATATTACTTCAAGCTTTAAATTAACGCTTTGGAAATTCTCCAAAATATTATTATAATACAGTAGCTAAACGGCAGAGTGATTGATTCATATGCTTAAGGCGTTGGTTCAATCTTTCATTCGTATCCTAGGTGGGAACTACCTAGAAAATTCCTCTCCTCTTTCTCTTTTCCTTTCTTTAATTATGAAAATAATTAGAACCAGAAATTTATTTTTAATTGCTCTTTAACAATAATCAGTTTATTTTTATCAATATTATAATATTATAATAAAAAAAATATACCAAATGATTATTAATATCCTTTACACAAATTACTATGTGATAATTAATATCAATTATTATTTCCTTCAAATTATATAAATTTTGGATTCCAAACTTAATGAAACATTAATTAAAATGTTCGACATTAAATCCTTAGACTTTATATTAATTTTATTAAATTTTGATTAACAATATATGAAGACAAAGTGTCTTCTCTTTTCTTATCACAAAAAGAAATTTTCGTAATACAAATTTGGCATAAATGAAAATAGTCTTATTTCGATTCATAATCAAATTAAACTATAATATAAACTACTAAGTACGCAAATAAGTCAAAAACATTCGTTGTTGCTTACCTTTTTAAAGAATTAAAAAAATTTAAGAATTAAATATTGCGTATAATATTTACTCGTATACGTAACAACTTTTATGTAGTTTATGTATATATAATATATATATATATATATATATATATATATATATATATATATATATATATATATATATATATATATATATATATATATATATATATATATATATATATATATATATATATTCACCTAATAAATAGGACAGAAGGCAA
Organism: Armadillidium nasatum; assembly: GCA_009176605.1. NCBI lineage: Eukaryota > Metazoa > Arthropoda > Malacostraca > Isopoda > Armadillidiidae > Armadillidium > Armadillidium nasatum. The sequence continues at coordinate 10,329 of SEYY01004112.1, forward strand.
ATAATTTACTATTTGAAATTTGAATAAAATACTATAAAATATATCCTAAACAAACATCCAAAACTAAAGAATTTATGTATGTTTTCTTCAACATGTCTTTAACTGAAAGGCAAATATCAAAATCAAAACAGAATAACTTTATAGCTTATAATTATTAGTCGCATGTTTATATTAATAACAACTTTCGAGTCTGATAAATACTTTGGTATAACACCTTTAGTGCTAAAAATATGATTAATCTTTAGCTTTTATTGGTGATACAATTAGTGTATTTAACTCGGACACAAAAATACAGAAAAAAAATAACGACAAAAAAATAATAAATTAGGAACTTCGAAACAATGGAGGTGTAGATCTGTACCACCAACATTGCAACTTTTGGAACTGTTAAACTTTCCCAATTTTTTCGTTCTGTCTTAGCCTTCACCGAAACGTTTCCATCATCTCTCGTTCACTTGGTAATTATAAAATCGGAAATGTTGAGTGTTCGTTGCACTTATCATTGAAATTTTATGAATATTATGTGAATATATAAGCCAAATTACAAAATCCTTTCGCCATAAAATAATCGGGATATCAGGATCACAATACCATGATTTTTCGGGATCCCGAAAAATTTCGGTATGTTCCCGGTCAGGACCGGGATCGGGATTTACATATCGGGATCGTGAATCCCATACGATTATATATATATATATATATATATATATATATATATATATATATATATATATATATATATATATATATATATATATATATATATATATATATATATATATATATATATATATATATATATTTTATTTCAACTCTGGTGGACAAAGGCCAGAGCCCTAACAAGATTCCACCATAGTTAGGGGGAAAGAGGGGAGTCTGGTCAAATTAAAAGCTGACGTGACCTGATACGCGATGTTTGAATTTGTGTAAGTCATAGGAAGTTGGGAAAATAGAAGAAGTGAGTGTGTTCCTTACTTTACCAGTAGAGTACATGTAAGATTGAGCATAGCGGTTAAACCTGGTATCAAAGAGTTGGACGGAGAAAGGATTAGACTGTGTAGAAAATCGAGTCGCACGAGCCCTTCTCAGTGGAGAAGGTATGCGACAAGAGAGTTCAGAAGAGCAGTGTCCATTGTAATAGTGATAGTATAGAGAGAGTGATGCAACAATTTGACGGACAGAAAGAGACTGGAGAGAATTAGTGAGAGCAGGAGAGTTGATAAGACGAAAAGCCCTAGACTCCACCTTCTCAAGAAGAGCTGTATGAGTGGAACAACCCCAGATATGTGACCCATATTTTATACAGGGGTGAACAACACACCTATACAGAGCATGCAACTGGGGCGGTGTAGAAATACTGAAGGCGCCTCAGAGCACTCAACCTCTTAGAAGGTTGTTTAAAAAGATCAGGAGAAAAAGAAACACCAAGAACATTAAGAACAGATGAAGGCTTGAGTTGAGTGTTTTCAAAGAATATATCATAGTTATGTAGAAGATTGTGTTGAGTAGAGAGATTGGAAAAACTGAGTTTTGGTTGCATGGAAAACAACCATGTTCTCCCTGCCCCAATTTGGAAAACGAGATAGATCAGAGGTCAGCTGCTCCAAGGCAACCTTCCTTGAGTCTATTAACTGTTGTTGGGAGGGGCGCCATTCTAACTGAAAAGAGGAGTAGGAGGAGTCATCAGCATGGGAGTGGATAGGAGATGAAGTAATAGAGAGAAGGTCATTAATAAAAAGTTGAAAAAGTGTTGGTTATAGGACAGATCCTTGAGGAACACCACTATTAATAGATTTAAAGGAAGAACGATCGCAGTCTACAACAGCTGCTATAGAACAACCGGAAAGAAAATCAGAGAAAGGGTCACAGAGAGAAGGGTAGATTCCGTAAAAGGGAAATTTGATAATCAAAGCTTTGTGCCAGATTCTATCGAAAGCTTTTGATATGTCTAATGTAACAGCAAAAGATTCACGGAAATTCTGAAGGGCGGAGGACCAAGAGTCAGAGAGAAGGAAAAGGAGATCACTAGTAGAGCGTTTCTTTCGAAAGCCATACTGGCGATCAGAGATAAGATTAGAAGAATTTAAATGTTTCCAAATCTTCCTATTAAGGATAGATTCGAAAACTTTCGAAAGAACGGAGGTTAAAGAAATGGGATGATAGTTGTAGGGTTGAGAGTGGTCCCCCTTCTTTGGCACAGGATATATGAGTGCACGTTTCCAGCAAGATGGGAAGGTTGAAGTAGAAATACATAGACAAAAAAATTTACAAAGGCAGGGTGCAAGCTCGAAGCACAAGTTTTGAGAACCACAGGAGGGATACCATCAGGACCATACGCCTTCTTAGTGTTAAGCTCAGAGAGAGCAGAAGTGACGTCTTTATAAGAAATTAAATTTTAGACATAAATGAGTTGAATGGGGGTGAAGGAGAAGGAACAGCTCCTGAATCGTCTAATGTTGAATTAGAAACAAATGTTAGAGCGAAGAGTTAGGCTTAGAGGAAGGCAAAACGGCAGTTGTACAGTCAGAAGAAACTAGAGGAGGGAAAGGGGAAGAAGGAAAGTTGGAGTTGACATTTTTTGCAAAATGCCAGAAAGGGCGTGAGGGAGTAGAACCTGAAAGATTGTTGCATTTTAAACATAGAAAGGAGTTTTTAGTGTTACGGAGAATAGAGTTTTGCTCGATTCTGGGATGAAATATAAGCTGCATGAGTTTCTGGAGTTTGAAGACGACGGAGTTCCTGAAGGAAACCTCCCTGCAGCGGATTGGACGAGAACAAGCAGAGTTAAACCAAGGTTTGTTGGGTTTAGTAGAAGGGAAAAAATATGAAATGTACGCCTCCATGCCATAGATAATGTCCTCGGTTATGCTTTCTGCACACTCAAAGGGACCCCTTCCACTGAAACAGTAATCATTCCATGGAAAATCAGAGAAGTACAACCGCAAGTCAGACCAGTTAATTGCACCGAAATGCCAGAAACGTCTCCTCGCCGAAGGCGGGGGTCGTTCTTGCGGAAGACTTGAAGAGACAGGACAAGATACAGAGGTAAGAAGGTGATCAGATGCCAGAGGATAAAAAAGTTTAACAGTGTAATAAGAGAAGGATAAGAAGTAAGGAAAAGATCTAGTATGTTGGGTTCATCACCACAGCGATCAGGTATATGGTTAGGGAGATGCACCAACTGCTCAAGGTTGTTCTGGATAGAAAATTGGAAGGTAATTTCACCAGCTGGATCATGAGAACTAGATGAAAGCCATTGGTGGTGGTGAACATTGAAATCACCTAATATATGAAGAAGAAGAAGAAAGAATGTGCTCTATTTTGGAGTTAAGATAGTCGAAGAATTTTGGATAGTCTGTAGAGTTAGGAGATAAGTAGAAAGAACAGATTGTAGAGTTGCAAGAAAGTTTAAACCATAAAGTAGAGAATTCAGCAGACTCCAAATTAGAGACACGAGAACAAACAACATCGTTGCTCACATATGCGCAACATCCGCATTTGGCTGCAAATTGAGGATAGAGACAGTAGGAGGAAACAGAATAGGGCTTGCTGTCAGTGCACTCAAACACCTGAGTTTCGGTTAAAAATAAGAGATGAGGTCTAGAAGAAGAGAGGTGGTGTTCGACAAAGTGGAAATTATTAAAGAAACCGCGAATGTTGCAGAAGTTAATGAAAAAGGAAGATCATGCACCAGGGCAAGTTGGCATAGAGTTCTTGGTGGCACCAACCCTATCACTGGAGGCAACCATCTCGGAAGTAGTGATGGAGGAAGGAGTGAATGAGAGGATAGTTTGGATGCCGCCCCCGGATCATCTCCGAGACAGTTCTAGGCTTCGCCAATTTGTTGTTATTATTATAAAGGTAATGTAGGAGAAAGCGCTTGTAAATTTGAAGGAACGTAAGATAGGAGTCGGGGGAAGGAGAAGTGGGAGCATAGACACTCCAGTGTGATACCAGGGTATACTAAAAACCCTCTGAGAAGGTGAAAAGCCAAATGGAACGAACCAAAAAGGCAATGGAGTGAAACGGAGTGGTCTAGCCCACCCTATCACCCCGCGGTTAAGCCAAATATGGGGTACTTTCATCGCTTCGGATGGGGCTACGTCCTCCCCTATATATATATATATATATATATATATATATATATATATATATATATATATATATATATATATATATATATATATATATATATATATATATATATATATATATATATATATATATATATATATATATATATATATATATATATATTATATATATATATATATATATATATATATTATATATATATATATATATATATATATATATATATATATATATATATATATATATATATATATATATATATATATATATATATATATTCATATGGAGTGCAAAGACCAACTCCTGCATCCTTGTCGCGCACCCTGGGGAAACGAGTTTTTCGGCTAAAGGAGCAAGGACTGGGTTAGTACAGGCCCAGCAAGCCGCTGCCCGAATTAAAAAATACTTTCAGAACTCAAAGACCAGCCTAGGAACCTAGTCGAAACTCTGTCTTAAGAAACCGGATACGAAAAAGGAAAACGAACTCTGTTTTCCGAACATTAGATGTGCAGCGATTAACGTTGAGACACATGGGGAGAAGGAGGAATAAGTGATGGATTTTATGAAGCAAAGGAACCTAGATGTGATGGTATTTCGGAGATGAGGATGAGGTGAGTTGAGGAAGGAAAATATTTGGGGGAGTGATACGTGTTGATGTACAAAGGAGTGGTGAAAGTTATAAGGAAGCATGGAGTAGAGTTCATTATAGGGCCCAGAATGTCCCCTTCTTGCAAGAGGCGGAAACAGTGAGTGAAAGGCTTAATGAAAGGAAGAAAATATCATATGTTACAAGCATACGCATCTCAGCATTGGCACACAGAGGAAGAAAAGAAAGCGTTTATGGAACTTCTTGAGGAGAAATTGTAGGGGAGGAGGAGGATGAAGAGATGCGTGTACTTGTTGGAGATTTCAACTCTAGAGTGGGAAGGAGGAGGGATGAGCTTGAAGAGGTTATGGGCCGAAATGGAAAGGACGTAAGAAATTTGGAGGGAGAAATGTTGATAGACTTCTGCTTTAGAAACGACCTAAATATCATGAACCCCTTTTTTCAACACAAGGACTCACATGTATACGAGGTATAGGTGGAATAATGTTACAGGCGAATTAAACCAAAAGTTAAATATAGATTATATACTAGCATCAGAATAGCAAAATGTTAAGGTGTTAACTGTAGTTACTTTGGATTCTGATCAAAGATTGCTGGCGGCAGATTTGAGATTAAAACCGGATAGAGTGCAGAAAAGTGACAAAAGAATGTGATCTATTTTGGAGTCCTTGCTGGAAGTGGAAAGAAAAGTATTATATGTGGAAAAGCTAAATTTTAAGATAGAGAAAGTTGAATGGGAAGTGATGGATGTTGATATAAAAAACCTGAGAGAAGGTGTGGCGGAGGAAACGCTGAAAAGGAAGTGGATAGGAGGAACGAAGAGGAGACCCACAAGATGGTGTAACGAGGAGGCGAAGGTATCGGTGAAAGAGAAAACAATAAAAATGAGAAGATGGTTAATGGAGAAGAACATTGGCAACTAGGGAAGAGTATGTTCAGGCTAGAAATCATGCGGACAGAGTGCAGAGGAGAATAAAGAAGGAATCAGTTGAGGAATTGACTCGAGAATTGAACGAAGATATAGCGGGGAGTAGGAAGAAAATATATAGGCTGGCAAAAACATGCAGAGGAACAAAGAGGAAACTGCGTACCGTCAAAGATGAGGAAGGGGAGATGCTGGTGAGGTCAGAAAGATAAACAAAAGATGGACTGAATATTTCAAGAAAATTTTAAATGTAAATGTGAAGAGAGCGTGTGAAGAGAGGTGGTGGAGAGGGAGGAGGAGAATTCCAACACTAAAGAGAAGTATGAAGAAGCATTGAGAAAACTAAAAAAATATAAGGCACAGGGAAAATGGTATCCCGATTGAATTGATCAAGGTTGGGGGGGAAAAACTACAGGAGGTAATGTGCGATTTCCTGAATGGGTGTTGGAGAAGAGGGAAGGTACCGGAGAGACGGGGTAGAACTGTCATACTGCCGATATGTAAAGAAAAGGGAGGAACGAGAATATGTGAGGAATATAGAGGAATATCGCTAATCGATTATATGACGAAGGTCTACGAGAGAATTTTGGAGAGAAGATTAAGGAGGATAATAGAACCACATGTTGATGAAGAACAACATAGTTACCGAGGAAATAGGAGTACGACGGATTTCATGTTCGATTTGAGAAATACAGTGGAGAAATTGTGGAAGTACAATAAGAAAGCAATTGTGGATTTATAGATCTAAAGAAAACGTTTAGCTTGGTTCCTAGAGAAAAGCTGTGGAAGTGTTTAAGAATAAATTATGTAGCAAATAAGAAACTAATTAGAGCTCTTGGAAGCATGTATAAAACCTGTAAGTGTAATGCTAGAGCGGATTACGAAAACGAAGAGAGGTTCGATGTAACAGCAGGAGTTTAGCAGGGAAGTGTGTTGTCGCCAATACTATTTATAGCTTATTTAGACACAATAATTAAGGGTGTTAAAGAGGAGGTGCACGACCTTGATGGAGATGTAATGGCTTATGCCGATGATCTGGGGTGTTGGAGCGAGGATGGACAAACGTTGAGAGAGGTGGTGGTTTGTTTCGCGGAAAAGCTGAGAGAGATTGAGAATGAGTGTGAGAAAGACAAAAATTATGATCGTAAGTAGAGAGGAAGAGGAGAGATTAAACGTGGTGGTAGAATTGGAAGAGATTGAAAATGTGGACTGGGACAAGTATCTAGGAGGAGTGTTTAGCTAGAGAGCGAGGAAACGCTAGAGAGATTACCGATAGGATTGCGCAGTATGGAAAGGCGGTTGGAGCTTTTTACCCCATCATAAGATATCAACAAATGAACATGTTGTACGGAGCAAAGACTTCGAGCACTTGAGAGAGAGAGAGAGAGAGAGAGAGAGAGAGAGAGAGAGAGAGAGAGAGAGAGAGAGAGAGAGAAAAGGGGAGATGCAAGCAGCGGAGATGAAGGTGCTTGGAGCCATTTTGGGAAAACCCAGAAGAAATAGAATAAGAAATGATAGGGTGAGAGAGGGTGTTGGTGTGAGGTT
>SEYY01004112.1:22500-41386 GCA_009176605.1 Armadillidium nasatum
TATATATATATATATATATATATATATATATATATATATATATATATATATATATATATATATATATATATATTAGTGATGGCATCCGCATCCGCACAAAAATCAACATCCGCATCCGCATCCGCATCCGCATTTTCGAAAATTCAACATCCGCATCCGCATCCGCACTTTCGGAAATTCAACATCCGCATCCGCATCCGCATCCGCACTTTCAAAAATTCAACATCCGCATCCGCATCCGCATCCGCACTTCTCCAAAATTCGACATCCGCATCCGCATCCGCATCCGCAAATTAGAAAATATGACATCCGATCCATCACTAATATATATATTTATATATATATATATATATATATATATATATATATATATATATATATATATATATATATATATATATATATATATATATATATATATATATATATATATATATATATATATATATATATATATATATATATATATATATATATATATATATATATATATATATATATATATATATATATATATATATATATATATATGCGAATTGTAGATCAAGAGTGAGGGTGAAGAGAGAACTATCGGATTGGTTTAGCATAGGAGTGGGATTGAGAAAGGGTTTGTAATATCTCCATGTTATTTAATCTATTGATGAATGGTTTTCTTAGAAAAATGGAGAGAGAAGGGAAGAGTATTACGTTGAGAAATATGGAGGGTGAATGTGAAGTGAATGTTTTACTTTTTGCAGATGATGCGGCATGTGTTGGTGGCAGAATCTGGAGAAAAGATGAGAATACTTGTGAGAGAGTTTGAAGGGAAATGTGCAAACAAGAGATTGAAATTCAATCCAGCGAAGAATAAAGTTATGAGGATTGGAGGTGGGGATGAGGAAATATGGAGGGAGGAATTGGTTTGTAGAAGTGTGAGAATGGAAACTTGAGGAGGTGAATGAATTCAAATATCTAGTAATGTTGGATGGAAGGTAAGGGTGGGACGGAAAAAGGAATAAAGAACAGAGTGGTAGAAGGAATGAAATTATTGGGGGGCCTAAGAAAAGTATGGAAGAAAGGAAAAATTTCGAAAGAAATAAAGAAAAGAATGTTTGAATGTATGTGTTCACCTTCTGTATTGTATGTGCGTGAAACATAGACGATAAGTGCTCGGTCGAGAAAAAGTTTCAATGCCTTTGAGATGAAAGATTTGAGAGCGATATATAAATTGAGAAGGATTGATAGGATTAGAAATGAAAGAATAAGGGAGATGTGTAAATAGAAGAAGTGTGTAATTGATAGAGAGGAGGAGGATGTGCTAAAATGGTTTGGACATATGTGAAGAATGAAAGAGAACAGAATGGTTGGCAAGGTACGTAGATCCGATGTAGATAGGGGAAGGGTAGGGGGAGGGGAAGGCCGAAGTGGAGATGGATGGATGGAGTGAGAGTGATTTTGATGGAAGGAATTTGAGTTTAGACGAGGGTAGAAGATTTATGGAGACAGAGATGGAGGGAGGTGGTGAAAGCGTTGAAAGGTAAGAATAGTTATGTTTGTAAGGGAATTGTGGCGGGCACCACCTCACGAAAGTGGGAAAGGTGATAGTGAAATATATATATATATATATATATATATATATATATATATATATATATATATATATATATATATATATATATATATATATATATATATATTATATATATATATATATATATATATATAATATATCATCCGCATCCGCATCCGCATCCGCATCCGCATCCTCATCAAAATTAACATCCGCATCCGCATCCGCATCCTTTTCGAAAATTCAACATCCGCATCCGCATCCGATCCGCATTTCATATCCGCATCCGCATCCGCATCCGCATCTGCATCTGCACTTACAAAAACCATATGTATCCACATCTGCACTTGACAAAATTTCTATATCCGCATCTGCATCCGCAAATTGGAAAAAATATGACATCCGATCCATCACTAATATATATATATATATATTATATATATATATATATATATATATATATTATATATATATATATATATATATATATATATATATATATATATATATATATATATATATATATATATATATATATTTTTTTTTTTTTTTTTTTTATGTCTCCTCCGGTGGGCAAAGGCCCAAGGCCTACCAATATCCACCGGAGTTGGGAAGCAATCAGATTCGGGGTCGCTAATGGCCGACGTGACCCGATACACGGCGTTTAAAAGTGTGCAAGTCAAAGGAAGTTGGGAAAACAGATAAAGGGAGTGTGTTCCAGACTTTACCAGTAGAGTACATGTAAGATTGAGCATAGCGGTTAAGTCTGGGGTCGGAGAGTTGGACAGAGAAAGGATGAGACTGTGTAGAAAGACGTGTCGCACGAGCCCTTCTCAGTGGAGGAGGTATGCGACGTGAGAGTTCAGAAGAGCAATGTCCGTTGTAATAGCGATAGTATATAGAGAGTGACACAACAATTCGACGGGAAGAAAGAGATTGGAGAGAGTTAGTAAGAGCAGGAGAGTTGATAAGACGAAAAGCCCTAGACTCCACCTTTTCAAGATGAGCTGTATGTGTGGACCCACCCCAGATATGCGAGGCGTACTCCATACAGGGGCGAACAACACCCCTATACAGAGCAAGCAACTGGGGTGGCGTAAAAAAAACTACGAAGGCGCCACAGAACACCCAACCTCTTAGAAGCTTGTTTAGAGAGAGAGATAATGTGATCTTTCCAAGAAAGATCACGAGAAAAAGAAACACCGAGAATATTGAGAACAGATGAAGGTTTGAGTTGAGTGTTTTCGAAGAAGATGTCATAGTTGTGTGGAAGATTGTGTCGAGTAGAAAGATGGAGGATTGAGTTTTTGAGGCTTTGAAAACGACCATGTTTTCTCTGCCCCAATTTGAAATCAGGGATAGATCAGAGGTCAGTTGCTCCAAGGCGATCCTTCTTGCGTCTAATAACTGCTGTTGGGAGGGACGTCTTTCAAATTGAAAGGAATAATGAAGGGTGGAGTCATCGGCATAGGAGTGTATAGGAGACGAAGTAATAGAGAGAAGATCATTGATGAAAATTAGAAAAAGAGTTGGAGAAAGGACAGATCCTTGAGGAACACCACTATTTATAGATTTATAGGAGGAACGGTGGCCGTCTACAACAGCTGCTATAGAACGACCAGAAAGGAAATTAGATAGGAGGTCACAGAGAGAAGGATAGATTCCGAAAGAGGGAAGTTTGGAAATCAAAGCTTTGTGCCAGACTCTATCGAAAGCTTTCGATATGTCTAGCGCCACAGCGAAAGATTCACCGAAACCCCGAAGAGCGGAGGACCAAGAGTCAGAAAGTAGGGAAAGAAGATCACCAGTAGAACGTCCTTTACGAAAGCCATACTGGCGATCAGAGATAAGATTGGAAGAATTGAGATGTTTCCAAATCTTCCTGTTAAGGATAGATTCGAAAACTTTAGAAAGAACGGAGGTTAAAGAAATTGGACGATAGTTAGAGGGTTGAGAAGGGTCCCCCTTCTTCGGTACAGGTTGAATGAGCGCACGTTTCCAACAAGAAGGGAAGATCGAAGTAGAAAGACAAAGACGAAATAGTTTACCAAGGCAGGGTGCAATATATATATTATTAATATATATTTATATATTATATATATATATATATATATATATATATATATATATATATATATATATATATATATATATATATATATATATATATATATATATATATATATATATATATATATATATATATATATATATATATATATATATATATATATATATATATATATATATATATATATATATATATATATATATATATATATATATATATATATATATATATATATATATATATATATATATATATATATATATATATATATATATATATATATATATATATATATATATATATATATATATATATATATATATATATATATATATATATATATATATATATATATATATATATATATATATATATATATATATATATATAGTGTGCCCGTTAATTATATATGGGGGAAAAATATTTCGATATTTTGGGGATTGCCGGCCAGAATTTTGTTCCAATGTATCTGAAAGTATTTTCTCAATGTATCTGAAAGTATTATAAGCTCAATCAATCGCTTGCCACCTAAAGTTCATCAAAAACAAAACAAAATTTTACTTTTACTTGTTAAGGAAAAATTGTCAAATACATTTTCCCCCAATTCTCCGTAATGATTAACTGACTGTAGGGGAAAAAATCCCCATACTTCTTATCCCCCACATTTCTCTCGTTGAGTTGCCAACAAGATTTATTGAGAATAATTTGTTATTTTTGAACTTATTCATATACTCCCGAAGTGTCATTTCATTCGGTTTTAGCCTTAATCCTATCTTTTACCATAGCTTTGATAGCTTTGTATCATTTCAGTGTGTGTTGAACTGTGTTCAAGTGTGGTAGTTATAAAATAATAAAAATATTTATTTAGAAGTATCTTTTTCAAAATTTTTGTTTCAGTTCACTATGTTTGCTTGTGGTAGCTATTAAACAAATTTGTCATTACAGACCCTATTAATTTGCCTAAAAATGGCGTCGAATTTACGTGAGGAGATATTTCTTATTATGCATTTTAAACATCAAATAACAGGTAGTAAATTGCCATCGCAAGGAGATTCTTTACGTGTTTTATTTTATAACATGCGAGCCTTAAAAATGACTCTTGATGATAGTGCAGCACTTGTCAGGGAAGAATGTCTAGTTTTTTTGGAAGAAAGCAAAAATCCCGGTACAAGAACCACATAAATGTAGAAGTAAATTTAAGAATTTATATGATTCCTGGAAGATATTGGTCAAAGACAGGAATAAAAGTAGCAAAATAATCGAAACTAAACGACTGGAATTTCGCAACACTCTGGATGACCTATTTGACGTAGCACATCAAAATGCCTTGCAAATGATGAGTATCGAAGAAGACAAACAATTTTTAATCAAACAGCATGAAAAGGGACGACATGGTGCAATGATTGGTGTAGATAGAAAAAGAACTTCTATTGAAAAAAGGAGGTTAGAACAAATAGTAAAAGAAAAGGCAAGAAAGGTTAAAAATCTTGAAGAACCATCCATCTGTTTAGGCAGATGTTTCTGAATGTAAGTATAATTATTTTGGAGTTTGTTCGTTTGCTATATTATGGAATGCCTTAAGTTATTTGAAATAATTTTATTTCTATTGTTTAGGGGAGGACGTTGCTTCTGACTCGGACAGCTTTTCATCAGAATCTGAATTAAGCAACAATGATGTAGAAGCACAGGTAGAACGTTAAGAAATTTAGTTCTGCAAAACCAAAGAAAAGAGCTAGAATTGATTTAATGACTCCACGATTAAACGCAGCTTTAGATAAATGTAAAATTAGTGAGCGAGACGCTGTTCACTTAATAATGGCGTTTATATAAGCCGTTTCTATAGATCCAACATATTACATAATTAATAAAACTTCAATTCGAAACTAACGGAATCTATTCCGCAAGAAGTATTCAGAAAGAATAAAAAATAAATTTTGTGATATAGGTACAGAAGTTCTAACCATTCATTGGGATACTAAATTGTTACAGGACATAAGTGGCAAGCCAGTTGAAAGATTGGCCATAATTGCTTCTGGAACCGATGTAGAACAGTTACTAGGGGTTCCAGATTTAACAGCTCCTACAGGTAGAGAAATGGCTTCAGCGATTTATGAAACGTTGGAGACATGGGGCTTAGTTGAAAAAGTACAGGCATTTTGTTTTGATACCACTGCTTCAAATACAGGCAGATTTAATGGTACTTGTACTCTATTAGAACAAAAACTGGAACGAAATATATTATACTTTGGTTGTCGACATCACATCTTTGAAATTATTTTAGCTGCAGTTTTTTCAAAAAGTGATTTCACTATTTCTGGACCAAACATCACATTATTTAAAAGATTTCAAAGTAGTTGGTCTAAAATTAATGCTAAAAATTTCCTTCCAGCTGTTGAGAACTTTGAAATGAAACAAAAGATTGGCAGTGATGCAGAAACAATAATAAAATGTATGAATGATGCCATTTCTAAAACGTTTCCTCGAGAAGACTACCGAGAATTATTGGATCTCGTCATTATATTCCTAAGGGGCGTTCCTCCTGGTGGTATCACTTTTAAAAAGCCGGGTGCATATCATATGGCCAGATGGATGTCGAAAGCCATAAATTCTTTAAAAATATTTATTTTTCGAACTGAATTTCGTTTAACACAAGCTGAACAAAAATCGCTTTTCAAAATTACACACTTTATTGTAAAATGTTATGTCAAGTACTGGATTCATGCGCCAGAAGCAATATCTGCCCCACTAATAGATGTAAAATTCTTGAAAGAATTAGAACAATACAAACAAGTAGACAAACTTATCGCTGAAGTAGGTATTGATAAATTTGAGAACCATTTATATTACTTAACTGATGAATGTATAGCATTTTCACTATTCGATAATTCAGTAACCGAAAACACAAAAGTGAAGATGGCACAAAAAATGTTAGAAGCAACAGAAGTAGATTCATTTGACGAATATGAAGATAAAACTAAATAATCTTAAGAAACTGCCATTACGCAAAGAACAAGTATCCCAATTTCTCCAAAATTCTGATGAAGAAATAATGTTAAATTTAGTTAACAATAATTCCCTATATTTCTTATGCAGATTTAAAATAGGAAATTTTTAGCACCTGAATCCATCTCAGTGGGTTAATTGTAACGAATATCAGCAAGGAAAGCTTCTTATTTATAATTTAAAGGTAGTAAATGATTCGGCCGAAAGGAGTATAAAACTAATTCAAGATTTCAATGACAAGGTTACAAAGGATGAGGATCAGAAACAGTTCCTATTGCAAGTAAGACATAAATTTACATTAAAGTCTTAAAGTAAAAATAATAAATGACTAGATTAATTTAATAAAATCCATTTCATTTTCAGGCGGTCCAAGATTATCGTCGAACATATCCTCAGCCAACAAGAGAAGTATTACAGAAGCAGTTTCAATCATAAATTTAAACATTGTATTTATATTACTTTCTAAGTGTTATATTTTTAATAAATGTACTAATGAAAATAAAAAGTTTAAAATCAATTGAATAACAAATTTGACGCATTTTAATCTTAACAATATGAACAAATCGTAAATTCGACAAAACCTTTAAAAAAAAAAAAAAAAAAAAAAAAAAAAAAAAAAAAAAAAAAAAAAAAAAAAAAAAAAAAAAAATCCAAGAAAGTAGGAGCACAGCGCCACGGGTTATTATTTGTTTGAACTAAAATTTGCCTAAAACTATTTTTAGACCAAGTGAAACAATATTCTAGCCGGCACTCCCCAAAATAACCAAATTTGAAAATAACGGGCAATCTAATATATATATATATATATATATATATATATATATATATATATATATATATATATATATATATATATATATATATATATATATATATATATATATATATATATATATATATATATATATATATATATATATATATATATATATATATATATATATATATATATATATATATATATATATATATATATATATATATATATATATATATATATATATATATATATATATATATATATATATATATATATATATATTATATATATATATATATATATATATATATATATATATATATATATATATATATATATATATATATATATATATATATATATATATATATATATATATATATATATATATATATATATATATATATATATATATATATATATATATATATATATATATATATATATATATATATATATATATATATATATATATATATATATATATATATATATATATATATATATATATATATATATATATATACAAAAATACATACCAGTTTGAATCTAACATTTAACAATCCTTTAACACCAATAGTTATTGCGGTCAAGGCAAGATTTTCATTTTCAATCCTGTCAAGGAATGCCTCTGTCTGGTCATATACTGCTATCGGTGGTTCCATGGTTCGTAAAAACTTTTCAAGAATGGTGCCCTTTGGAGAAAGCTTTAGAGTATTTTATAAAAGTTTTGTTATGTTTTACTCGAAATAAAATTCTTTCAAAAAAAGAATGAATGAAGATATTTGAGAACTTTAGCATATTGAAATTTAAAATCTAATAGTTTAAATCTAAAATTTTGAATATGTTAATCCGCAAAGGGCAGAAAAGAACTGTATTTTTCTCTGTAAGAACCTTTAAAAGAACTTCTAAATAAAATATAGTATGATTTTTGTACTTTAAATTAATTTTTTTTTTGACTTCTTTAAATATTTCAGAACGACATCTAGACTCTAGAATCTAAACTGGTGAGTTATATCATGGAATTTCTGTGTAAAATTTGGCAATTATTTAAGAACAGAAATATATATACTCATAAAGTATAAAAAGTACAAAAATATATATTTATCATACCTCCAAAGCTGAATGAAGATATGAGTTTTTGAAGACATAATAACGAATTTTATTCTGATTTAGCATCCCTTCAAGTGTCCGAAACGGAACCACAGCTTTTCGAGTGGTAAGCAAAGCAAGTAGCTGAGATTTGTAAATTGATGCTAAAGTAAAAAATACGAACAGAATCAACGTCAGAAGCGGTCGAATGCTACTAAATGACTTAAGGTTGTTTTCTAGTCCTGAAAAATCTACGCCTGAGAAAAAAAATAGAATGGAAATATTTTAAAAATAATAAAAATAATAATAATAATAATAATAAAATAATAATAATAATAATAATAATAATAATAATAATAATAATAATAATAATAATAATAATAATAATAATAATAATAATAAAAATAATAATAATAATAATAATAATAATAATAATTATTATTATTATTATTATTATTATTATTATTATTATTATTATTAGCAGTAGTAGTAATAATAAAATTAGTAGTAGTAGTAGTTGGAGTATAAATCGTCAAAAAACCCTATTTGATAGTGTGTAGTGACCATTATGAGAGGACACCTCAGACAAGTGGGCTATTGAATCTGTGTTTGCTTGACCATAAAATTGGTTAATGACCTAATCTTAGATTAGGAGGAGTAATTTGAGTCTTAAGGGGAAAGATTGCTTTAAATGTTGGGTCTGTAGGACTGGTAAATCCTAATTTGGTAAAAGACTGATTGAGGAATTCTGTGCTTATTTGAATTGATTTTTTTAAATTAATTATTTTTTTTTACTATTTTTAGTGAAGAGCTGTTCACAGGAATGGAATGATTTTGAAAATTCTAAAATATTATAAAGGAGGTCGGAGAAAAAAGATAGATAGAGATAGAGAGGGGGAGAGAAAGAGAGAGAAAGAGAAAGAGACGGTGTCTTATAATTTTAGAAGCCATTATGAGTTATTTAGGCTTAAGGGAAGGATGAGATGTTGAAAAAAAAAATTTCATCCGATTCTCCTGAAAATTTCAGTATATATAGCTTTTTTCCCGACGAAAAAACTCCATTCCTAACGTTTTTACGAGTGACTTAAAGTTTATATATATATATATATATATATATATATATATATATATATATATATATATATATATATATATATATATATATATATATATATATATATATATATATATATATATATATATATATATATATATATATATATATATATATATATATATATATATTATATATATATTATTATTATTATTATTATATTATTATTATTATATATTATATATATATATATATATATATATATATATATATATATATTATATATATATATATATATATATATATATATATATATATATATATATATATATATATATATATATATATATATAATATATTATAATAATATATATATATATTATATTTTTTTTTTTTTATGTATTTAATTTATGGATTAATGATTATGCATCAAAAGTGCTTAAATTTTCTTTCTTTTATAATTTATATAGAGGAATATTGTTTTCTTATAATGTTGTATAAAAATTTAAATGGTTGAAAATTAAAAGGAATTGTCTTTTCTGTTTTCTCTTTTGTCTATAACCTCAAATGGCATTAGATTAAAGCTCAATTAAATTTTGTTGAAGATTTGATTGAATATATATTAGGAATTCTAAACTCTAACAGTTCTATACTTGGATAAATTATATTAATGAAGATCAGATTCTTGTATTACCCTATATGAAATCTTGAACCAAAATATTAAGGAAGTTATATTTCTAATATATAAACTACTTTAAAGTTTTTTAACACAGTAAGAAGGAACTAATATATCTGTTATATCATTATGTATCAAAAATTATGACAAAATAAAGCAAATTAAAAAAAAAACAGTTTTATTATTTTTTAAAAAAATCAAAAAAATCAAAAGAATCAAAAAAATCAAAAAAATCATTGATTTTTTGATTTTTTTGATTTTTTTAAAAAAATCAAAAAAATCACCAACCCTGAATATATATATATATATATATATATATATATATATATATATATATATATATATATATATATATATATATATATATATATATATATATACCCTGTCCTGTAATAGTTCCTGTTGTTAACAACAATGAATCTGAGAATGATTTGTCATCTTGACGTTTTTTAACTTTTTAAGTTTTTCCTGTAATAAATAAATAAATAAATAAATAAAATAAATAATTAAATATTTATATATATATATATATATATATATATATATATATATATATATATATATATATATATATATATATATATATATATATATATATATATATATATATATATATATATACACACATACATATATATTTATAGGGGGAGGACGTAGCGCCGTTATATTTATATAGTCCCGCTGAGTGATAGGATGAGCTAGACCATTCCGTTTCACTCCGTTACCCTTTGGTTCGTTTCTTTTCGCGTTTTAACTTCTCAGAGGGTCTCTAGTGTACCTTCGCCAATACTGGAGTGTCTATGCTCCTACTCCCTCTCCCCATTTCTTCACATGTTCCCACATATTTACAAACGCTTACTCTTACACACACTACCTTTATAAAAATAAAACAAAAAATGGCAAAAATCAGAGCTGCCTCGGAGATGCTTATGTGGGCGGCATCCAAAGAATGCCCCTCAACCTCCACCCCTCACCCCATCATCACTTGGGAGTTGGTGGCCTCCGATGATGGGGATGGTGCCGCCATGACCCGGCGTCCGCCTTGCCCCGTTGCACTGTTTTCTTTTTTTATTAATTTCTGTAACATTCGCGTTTTTTTTTCTAATTTCCTCTTTGTCGGACACCATCTCTCTTCTTCTAAACCTCATCTCTTGTTTCTAACCGAAACTCAAGTTCTTGAGTGTGCTGACAGCAAACCTTATTCTGTTACCTCCTACTGTCTCTATCCTCAATTTTCATCCAAAGGCGGTTATTGCGAATATGTGCGTAACGTTATTTGCTCTCTTGTCTTTAATTTGGAGTCTCCTGAATTTTCTACCTTATGGCTAAAGCTCTCTTGCAATTCTACCACTAAATTTATTTGTTCTGTTTATTTATCTCCTAACTCTACTGACTATCCTAAATTCTTCGACTATTTAAACTCCAAAATAGAGCACATTCTGTCTTCTTCTCCTTTCTCCGAAATCATCATTTTAGGTGATTTCAATGTTCACCACCGCCAATGGCTTTCATCTAGTTCTCATGATCCAGTAGTGAACTCGCCTACAACCTTTCTATCCAGAGCAACCTTGAGCAGTTGGTGCAACTCCCAACCCGTATCCTTGACTGTCTTGGTGATGAACCCAACATACTTGATCTTTTCCTTCCTTCTTATCCTTCTCCTTATACTGTTAAACTTTTTCCTCCTCTGGGTTCATCCGATCACCTTCTTATCTCCGTATCTTGTCCTGTCTCTTCAAGTCTTCAGCAAGAACGGCCCCCGCCTTCGGCGAGGAGACGTTTGTGGCACTTCGGTGCTGCTAACTGGTCTGATTTGCGGTTGTACTTCTCTGATTTTCCATGGAATGATTATTGCTTTCGTGGGAGGGGTCCCTCGGAGTGTGCTGAGCGCATAACCGAGGTGATTCTCTCTGGCATGGAGGCGTACATTCCATATTCTTTCCCTTCTACTAAACCTAACAAACCTTGGTTTAACTCTACTTGTTCTCGCTATCCGCCGCAGGGATGCTGCCTTCAGAGATTACCGTCTTCTTCAAACTCCTGAAACTCATTCAATTTATATTTCATCCCGGAATCGTGCAAAATCTATTCTTCGAGACACCAAAAACTCTTTTCTCCGCGCAAAATGCAATAATCATTTCTGGCTCTTCTTCCTCTCGACCTTTCTGGCATTTTGCAAAAAATTTCAACTCTAACTTTGCTTCTTCCTCTTTCCCTCCTCTAGTTTCTTCTGATGGTACAACTGCCATTTTACCTTCTACTAAAGCTGAACTCTTCGCTCAAACTTTTGCTTCTAATTCTACCTTAGACGATTCCGGAGCTGTTCCTACTCCTTCAACCCCCTCCAACTCATTTATGCCTAATATTGTAATTTCTTCTAAAGATGTCATTTCTGCTCTCTCTGTGTAATTTCTTCTAAAGATGTCGTTTCTGCTCTCTCTGAGCTTAACACTAAGAAGGCGTACGGTCCTGATGGCATTCCTCCCGTGGTTCTCAAAACTTGTGCTTCCGAGCTTGCACCCTGCCTCGGTAAACTATTTCGTCTTTGTCTCTCTACTTCAACCTTCCCTTCTTGCTGAAAACGTGCGCTCATTCAACCTGTGCCGAAGAAGAGGAACCCCTCACAGCCCTCTAACTATCTTCCTATTTCTTTAACCTCCGTTCTGTCTAAAGTTTTCGAATCTATCCTTAACAGGAAGATTTGGAAACATCTCAATTCTTCTAATCTTATCTCTGATCGCCAGTATGGCTTTCGTAAAGAACGTTCTATTTGTGATCTTGTTTCCCTAATTTCTGACTCTTGGTCCTCCGCTCTTCGGGGTTTCGGTGAATCTTTCGCTGTCGCCCTAGACATATCGAAAGCTTTCGATAGAGTCTGGAACAAAGCTTTGATTTCCAAACTTCCCTCTTTCGGAATCTATCCTTCTCTCTGTGACCTTCTCTCTAATTTCCTTTCCGGTCGTTCTATAGCAGCTGTTGTAGATGGCCTCCGTTCTTCCTATAAATCAACATGTAGTGGTGTTAATCAAATATCTGACCTTTCTTCAACTCTTTTTCTTATTTTCATCAATGACCTTCTCTCTGTTACTTCGTCTCCTATATACTTCTATGCCGATGACTCCACCCTTCATTACTCCTTTCAATTTGAAAGACGTCCCTCCCAACAGCAGTTGATAGATTCAAGAAGGATGGCCTTGGAGCAACTGACCTCTGATCTTTCTCGTACTTCAAATTGGGGTAGAGAAAACATGTTCGTTTCCAATGCCTCAAAAACTCAATTCCTCCATCTTTCTACTCGACATAATCTTCCACACAACTATGATATCTTCTTCGAAAACACTCAACTCAAACCTTCATCTGTCCTCAATATTCTCGGTGTTTCTTTTTCTCGTGATCTTTCTTGGAAAGATCACATTATTTCTCTTTCTAAACAAGCTTCTAAGAGGTTGGGCGTTCTGAGGCGCCTTCGTAGTTTTTTTTACGCCGCCTCTTTTGCTTGCTCTGTATAGGGGTGTTGTTCGTCCCTGTATGGAGTACGCCTCTCACATCTAGGGTGGTTCCACACATACACATCTATTCTAGAGAAGGTGGAGTCTAGGGCTTTTCGTCTCATCAATTCTCCTGCTCTTACTAACTCTCTCCAATCTCTTTCTGCCCGTCGAATTGTTGCGTCACTTTCTCTATACTATCGCTATTACAATGGACATTGCTCTTCTGAACTCTCACGTTGCATACCCCCTCCATTGAGAAGGGCTCGTGCGACACGACTTTCTACACAGTCTCACCCTTTCTCTGTTCAACTCTCCGACCCCAGACTTAACCTCTATGCTCATCTTACATGTACTCTACTGGTAAAGTCTGGAACACACTCCTTTTCTTTTTCCCAACTTCCTTGACTTGCACCTTTGCCGTGTATCAGGCACGTCGGCCAGAATGAATACTTTCCCAACTCTGGTGGAAATTTGGTAGGCCTCTGGACTTTGCCCACCAGAGGAGACTTAAAAAAAAAAAAAATATATATATATATATATATATAATATATATATATATATATATATATATATATATATATATATATATATATATATATATAATATATATATATATATATATATTATTATATATATATATATATATATATATATATATATATATATATATATATATATATATATATATATATATATATATATATATATATATATATATATATATTAATTGGCTCATATTTATTCTTGGTGAAATTGCTTAGTACCTGTGTTTTCTACGCTACCTCCCTGTTTGTCTCCATTTTATGAAAAATTTATCTGTGATAAATCGCAGGTCAATCCGACAAGGAAAGAGGGCGCCCCTGGGACCTTACAGATAATAAAGTCACAGAAAAATTCAATGACATTTGTTAATCATGCGAAATACAAATTACTTTCAATACTTCAACAATGAAAACAAATATAATAAATAAGGGTACAAAAGTAACAGTCTTATCTCGGACTGATGTCATACTTATCAGAGAATGAGGGAGAACAGCTCTCAGCAGCTTTCGAAAAAGATGCTTAAAAGGCAGATATCTATCTCTAGCACAACAGTTTTCTATCGAAGTTCGGACGAGTGACAGTACATCTGCATGACATTGTGTTACTTGTTTGTTTACGTGAGAAAACATATTTACTAGGATATTACTGGAAAGATAAAAAGTGGATATAACTTGGCATCAAATTAGTCGTGTTAAGGTGATTTTTCAATCTTCGTGTGGTTAAGTTAACCACACGAAGCTCTCCATGAAATATGAAAGCTCCAGACTAGTTTTGCACAAAGTGGCTTTTTTTGTGTGTGTGATGGGGGAGGAAGGGGGGGGGGGAAGGAAGCGGAAGCACGAATTCCAACACTGGAGATGAGAAACTGCGTCTCAAAATTAAAAGCTTTGTAAAAAGAATAGAGACAAATACAAAAACATGCTGATAGATCATCGGAAGCTCATTAGAAGGAGGAACTGATTTTTAAAGGAAACTCGAATATCTGTTTGACATTGACCATGCAACGATATTTACATGATAACTATTGAAGAAGATAAACAATTTTTGACTAATCAAATATTAAATGGACGGTCGGGATTCATGTAAGGAATTGATTACGAAGAACTTGAAAGAGAAAGAAGAGCTGCGGATCAAGAAGGACAGCCTTGATGAGTTATGTGATCGTTGACCTGAACTATTATCCACTAATTATTCACTGATATATTTTGCACATTTATGTGTTTTATTTGATGCCGTATCACTGAACCCATTTCTTTTTTTTTACAAAGCAAACTATAGTATTAAAGACGTTATTATCCTCAAGCAGAAGCTTAGAATGAGATTCCGTTGTAGTGGAATCAGTTGGTGGAAAGTCAACTGATAATTACAATTTTGTGTCAACTGACAACTATATTTTTTGTGCTAGAATATCCTCTCAAACGATATATGTTTCCAGAAATATGTTAAAACATTGAAATTTCAACACGATCGCAACTAATACTGGGGGTTTTAGAGGTGCGGATAATTTGACAGAATTAAGATGTTTTAGGAAAACGTCTTCTCAATTTACTTTATAGGCATTACATATATGAAATTTTAGTACAGTTTCGAGGAAAATATGGGTAACACTGTAGGTTAGACTATATTAATCTTTAAAATATTTCAAAATGGGTGGTCTGGAATCAGTTTTCATAATTATCGACCAGGGATTGAAAAACAGAAAGGTCAAGGAAAGCTTGAATGAGATATATACATATATATTATTATATATACTTTCCTTAGCGAAGCAACATCTTGTGGAATATCTTTCAGTGTTCCAGGGCCATCCATCATGAGAGGTGGATGGAAAAAGCTATTTGTTGCTTGAAAATCTTTCATTTTCATGGTGAATTTGTATTATTACCACAAAAGGAGAATGCGACTGCGATATTTGTATTTTTCTGGTCAGTATGTATGTCGAAGCATGGTTTTCTGCACCTTCTGCTGCAAAACCACAGTATCTGTATTTTAGGATTCTTTCGAAACTATTTGAAAATCAAGCTATAGATCGTAGCATCTCTTGTGTTGACTTTAAAAAAACTAAGCAAACATTTATGGTATTTGAGCTTTGAAGTGGTTGCATTAGCTTTCTTTGATCACATTTGTCATGTGAACCAAAGACTAAAGTGGTAGAATCATCAATGAGAAAATCAAAGGAAGAAGCGAATTACAATTAGGAATCGAAAATATTCCAGAAATTATTAGCAACGGAATTGAAAAATTCGTTTCAATCGAATCTGGAGAATTTTTCGAAAGATTTGACTTGAATGATGACTTCCTTTTAGACAGATACTATTGGATGTGGCATAAAAATGAAAGTTTTGTAAAAGGTCTTAAATTAGTAAATTAATTGAAAGTCTAAATGATTCAGCTGTGAAAGCTGTGAAGCTTATGGAAAATTATAATAAATTACTTACGCAAAACGAGCAACAGTAAACAAAACAGTATGTGCTTCTAAGGTTGTAAGCGATTTACTGCACCAAGTTCTCATGTAATAGAAAAGACTGTCTCAATGACAAACGTTTTAGCACAAATAAGCATTTTTATTCACATATTTTCTCTGAAAGTATTAGTCGACTGAGAAAAAATGGCACATGATAATATGTGCATTGTCCACGTTTAATAGATCTACAACTTTGGTACAATATATTTTTGTATATAATTAGTATTCCAATAGATAAACAAATAAAAGTGATTTTTTCCTGTGACAATTTTAGTTTTTTCTACCTTCAAGGTCCCAGGGGCACCCCTTCCCTTCATCCATTTGAGTTGAAATTTTACACAAAAAGTTTTTCCATAAAATGGAATCAAACTGGGGGCAGGGCGAAGAAAATTTAAACTTCAAAAATAAGAGCTACTCCTACTCAGCCTATTGTATATATTGATAAAAATTACATAGTTTTGAATAGCTCACAAGAACTGCATTGTTGTTGTGTTATATAAAATCACAGAAATGATTTAATGATTAATAAAATCTAATAAATTCGATATTATTAAACATAATATATAATATATAATAAGTATATTACAAATATATATACACAAGCACACATAAAATAATATATATATAATATATATATATATATATATATATATATATATATATATATATATATATATATATATATATATATATATATATTATATATATATATATATATATATATATTATATATATATATATAATATATATATTATATATATATATATATATATATATTGTATATATATATATATATATATATATATATATATATATATATATATATATATACTATATATATATATATATATATATATATATATATAAAATATATATATATATATGATAGATATATAGTTGCTCTATTGTTAATAGTCGAGGATTTTTATCAATAGAATAAGGAATAAAGACAGATAAAATTTAGTATTGAGTGCAGATTAATCGGTAAAGTATGAATTCTGATGAAATATATATATATATTATATATATATTATATATATAATATATATTATATATTATATATATATATATATATATATATATATTCTCTTTGTCTTTATTCTTATAAAAAATTCTTCGACTATTTAAACTCCAAAATAGAGCACAATCTTTCTTCTTCTCCCTTTTCCAAAATCAAGATTTAATTTGATTTCAATGTTCAACACCACCCTAGTTCATCTAGTTCACATGATCCACCTGGTGAACTCAATTATGACCTTTCTATCAAGCATAACCATGAGCAGTTGGTGCAACGCCTTGCCGGTATCCCTGACAGTCTTGGTGATGAATTCAACTTCATCTTTTCTTAACATCTTATCCTTCCCTTATAATGATAAACTCCTTCCTCCTGTAGGTTCATTCGATTACCTTATATTCGTTTTATGTTCTGTCTCTTCAGGTCTTCTGCAAGAACGGCCGCCGCCTTAGGAGAGGAGACGTTTCTGGCACATCGGTGCTGCTAACTGGTCTGACTTGCGGTTGTACTTTTCTGATTTCCCATGGAATGATTACTGCTTCCGTGAGAGGAGTCCCCCGGAGTGTGCAGAGAGCATAACCGAGGCGATTCACTCCAGCATGGAGGCGTATATTCAATATTTTTACCTTCTACTAAACCCAACAAACCTTGATTGAACTCTATTTGTTCTCGTGCTATCCACAGCAGGGATGGTGCCTTCAGGGATTGCCGTCGTTTTCAAATTCCAGATACTCATTCAGCTTTTATTTCAACCCGGAATCATGCTAAATCTAATCTTCGTGACACCAAAAACTCTTTTCTTCTTCGTTAACTCAAAAATCTTTTTTTCTGGTTCCTCTTCCACTCGTCCTTTCTGTCATTTTGCAAAAAAATGTCAACTCTAACTTTGCTTCTTCCTCTTTCCCTACTCTAGTATCCACTGACGGCACAATTGACATTTTACTTTCTACTAAAGTTGAATTCTTCGCTCAAACTTTTGCCTCTTACTCTACTTTAGATGACTCCGGAGCTATTCCTCCTTCAACCCCCTTCAACATTTTATGAATAATATTGTAATTTCTTCTAAAGAAGTCATTTCTGCTCTCTCTGAGCTGAATACTAAGAAGGAGTACGGACCCATGGTATTCCTAGTGCTGTTCTCAAAACTTGTGCTTCCGAGCTTGCACCCTGC
>SEYY01004113.1:0-7500 GCA_009176605.1 Armadillidium nasatum
CTGGAGGTCTATAGTGTTCCAAGTAAGTGTTGCGCCTTCATCGATAATCTATAGTAAAGTTTGTCTGCAGTACCTTCCTACCCCTACACCAGCTGCTTTAGATGACCCCATAAATAAAAGTCACAAGGATTGAAGCCTGACTGTGCGTGCTACCCAAGTGGAACCCTACTACGTATGTTCGACCATGTCTGTTACGTCAGACATAAGTCATTCCAGTATTTCCGTTATCACTCGGCAACAACTGCCGATCGATATACAAGATGTGCCCATGATGATGTCTGATACCATTTTTGTAACTGTAGACTTGACATCCCTCCTATGGAAACTTCAATGTCTTTAATTATGGTGTACAGTGTTTGTATAATTCCCCACATTGTCCCCTCAATATTACGTAAACAAGTACGAGCGGCTTACATGCCTGTATTTAATATTGGGTGGAATTTCATTGTGATGATGTTACTTCTATCTGTCAAAGTTTGTAAATATCGATGTAAATAGCCCGGTATATGCTATAATGAGAAAACACTTCTTTTAAGTAAAATTTTTCTTTATCTAATGAAGAAAAAATGAAATGAATTTAAAAGTTTGTCTTTGGTTTCTGTGTGATCATTTCAGTATATATACTGGTAATGAAAATAGATGCAAAATAGTAGCTAAATTCTGTCCTCTCGCTGCAGACTCATAACTAAAAATAATTTCTTTCTGTTTCAAAGAAAACTAAAGAGGTAGACATTTTTCAATCAATATGTCGAATAATAATTAATCGCATAAACTTCTGAAATGATTAACAAGCAACAACATCTTCGATGGCCTGCCCTTAATTTCTCAACAAACAAACACTAAACTGCTCTTAAAATTTATTGAGGAAATTTCTCGTCGTTTTTAAGGTTCCATTTTATAGGCCAATAAATTTCTCTTGGAGCTTTCAAAAGCGCTTTTTCCTGCAAAATCAATTTCCAAATAAAATCATTACTTCTCCCCTCCTATCAATACTAATCTCATGCTTTATCTTTATTTTTTTTAAAATAAACATTCAATGACATTCATTTTTTTAAGTAAATTAATAATACTATAATGCCTTTGTTGTCATACTACTTTATTTTCATATATATATATATATATATATATATATATATATATATATATATATATATATATATATATATATATATATATATATATATATATATATTATACAGGAAACAGGAAATTAAACATCATTCGAACACTGTCACATAACAATTTCAGTAACGAACTAACCAACCACTCCAATTCATCATTTACACAAAACAAAATACCGCTCTTCGAATCATCACAGGTTGCACTAGATCCGTGTTCACCTAGACATGTTAGGAACCCAATTCTACCCAAACACCCTAGACATATCACACCCTTTTGTCACTATACCCTACAAGACCACACAAGACACCGTCTAAAATTACCTCCATCATCCCCTGCCCAATACTACAGTAACATATTCAGAACCATTCCACCTACTGCAAACAACATCACCACTAATCAAACACATACACACCATCATAACACTAAATTATCTCAACACCCGCCAACCAAATCATCTTCAACGAACAACCCCCTGACATAGCAAATACACAAAACACATTACCACGCAAAACCCAAATTACCCTATCCAGATTAAGGTCAGAGCAAAACACCACCACAGGTTGCACTAGAACCACTCCAATTCAGCATTTACATGAAGAAACAAAAATACTTCCGATCCGTGTTCACCTAGACATGATAGGAACCCAATTCTACACAAACATCCTAGACATATCACACCCTTGTCACTATACCCTACAAGACACCGTCTAAAATTACCGCTACCATCCCCTGCCCTATACTACAGTAACATATTCAGAACCATTCCACCTACTGCAAACAACACACCACTAATCAAACACATACACACCATCATAACACTAAATTATCTCAACACCCGCCAACCAAATCATCTTCTCAACGAACAAACCCCCGACATAGCAAATACACAAAACACATCACCACGCAAAACCCAAATTACCCTATCCAGATTAAGGTCAGGCCACCACCCTAACTTACAATCATACAAACATAGATTCAATATACAAAACACACTATCCCCAATATGTCAAAGATGTATGCAAGAACCAGACACAACAGAACACCTCCTTCTGAGATGCCCCACCCTTACACAACACAGAACCCTCCATCACATCTCCTCTCTGAGAGACCTTTGGGTACGGCCGGCGGCCGTTGCGGATTTCCTAAAGGCAGTGTGGCCCTTCCAGTGAGGAAGGTCTAAGGGGAAAAAAAGTAATATATATATATATATATATATATATATATATATATATATATATATATATATATATATATATATATATATATATATATATATATATATATATATATATATATATATAATATATATATACTAGTGATGGATCTGATGTCATATTTTTTCATTTGTGGATCCGAATGTTAATTTTAGTGGTTTGGATGCGGATGTGAATGCAAAAGTAGAACTTTCGTCAAGTGCTGGTGCTGATGTAGAATTAAGTGCAGATACAGATGTGGGTGTTAATTTTGATGAGGATGCTCAGCGGATGCAAATGCGAATATCATTACTAAATTGTGTATATATATATATATATATATATATATATATATATATATATATATATATATATATATATATATATATATATATATATATATATATATATATATATATATATATATATATATATATATAAGTTGAGATAGCTTCTTTCCTAGTGAAGTTTAATTTTCGTTTAATATACTGTGAACATTCCAAGCCTTATCTCGGTCCGTCTTCAGCACAAACTAAATTTTACAAATTCCTATTTCTGAAATATAATCAAAATATAAATTCTTTAACAATATATAAAATATTTTAAAATAATGATATACGGTTGATTTATCTACACGAATTATTTTCATCCAAAAATTAAACCAGTAAAAATTGCTTTATGAAAAAAGAAGTTTCTTAAAAGATTTCTAATTTCAGAGTTTGGAACTAAATGTGACGGAATTCTTTCCGGAACTTCCATATATTTGGACGATTTCACTTTCAGAGCGATCGGTCGATAGTTGTAAAAATAAAATCTAAAAGAAAAAAAAAACTCTTTCTCTCCTAATGTTCTTTAAAGTTTTCGTCAGTCTTGTAAGTTTTAATACGTTCACAAACTTGGAAAGAAGCAACCTAGAAGGTGGGCGTTTACCACTTCCGTGTATTTCTAAACTTAACAAAAGAGGAAAAGAAGCTAATGTTATTTCTATTTTTTCTATAAATTCATTTGGAGACAAAGCCAAACAGAAACGTAGTCGATAGATATTGGCTTCTCTTTTCTTTTCAGTTTAAAAAAAGGTGCTTTTACTATATATATATATATATATATATATATATATATATATATATATATATATATATATATATATATATATATATATATATATATATATATATATATATATATATATATATATATATATATATATATATATATATATTTCATCTTCTCAGAGGGTCTCTTGTATTCCCTCGTCTCATATTGGAATGTATATGCTCCCACTTCCCCCTCACCCCCACCACCACTTAGTTTACATATTCTTACAAATCTACAAGCGCTTACTTGTACATTACCTTAAAAAAAAACATCAAGTGGTGGAACATAAAGCTGTCTCGGAAAAAAACCTGGAGGGGTTGCTTTCAAATATAGCATCTCATCTGCACCTTCTCCCATCACCATTTGGGAGCTGGTGGCCTACAGTAATGGGGATGGAGCCACCAAGACTGATACCGACTTGACCTGGTGCATGGTCTTTTTTTTATTAATTTCTGCAACATTCGCGGTCTCCTGTCTAACTTTAACTTTGTCGAACACAACCACTTTTCTTATAGACCTCATATCTTGTTCTTAACTGAAACTAAGGTGTTTGAGTGTTCTGACAGCAAACCCTGCTCTGTTTCCTTCTACTTTCTCTATTCTCAATTTTCAGCTATAGGCGGATGTTGCGCATGTGTGAGCAACTATGTTGCCTGTTCTCGTGCCTCTAATTTGGAGTCTTTTGAATTCTCTACTTTATGGCTTAAACTTTCTTACAACTCTACAACTAAATTCATTTATTCTGTCTACTTAACTCCTAACTCTACAGACTACAAAAATTGTTCGACCATCTTAACTCCAAAATAGAGCACATTCTTCTTCTTCTTTCTCCGAAATCATCTATTGAGGTAATTTCAACGTTTACCACCGCCAATGGCTTTCATCTAGTTCTCATGATCCAGCTGTTTGAACTCGTCTACTACTTTTCTATCCAAAACAACCTTGAATAGTTGGTACATCTCCCTACTCGTATCCCTGACCACCTTGGTGATGAACCCAACATACTTGATCTTTTCTTAACCTTATTTTTTTCCTTATTCTCTTAAACTTATTTCCTCCTCTGGATTCATCCGATCACCTTATTTCTTATCTTTTTATGTCTCTTCAAGTTTTCCGCAAGAGAGCCCCGCCTTCGGCGAGGAGACCTTTCTAGCATTTCGGTACCTTTAAATGGCCTGACTTGCGATTATACTTTTCTGATTTCCCATAAAATGATTACTGCTTCCGTGGGAAGGGTACCTCTGGATGTACAGAGCTCATAACCGAAGTGATTCTCTGTGGCATGGTGTACATTACATATTCTTTTCTTTCTACTAAACCTAACAAACCTTGGATTAACTCTGCTTTTATCGTGCTATCCGCCACAGGGATGTTGTCCTCAGGGACTACCGTCGTCTTCAAACTCCAGAAATTCATTCAACTTATATCATCTTGGGATCGTTCAAAATCTATTCTCTGTAACACCAAGAAATTATTTCTCCGTTTAAAATGTAATATTCATTCTGATTCTTCTTCCTTACGACCTTTCTGGCATTTTGCAAAACCAACAAAAAAAAAAGTCAACTCTAACTGCTTTTTCCTCTTTCCATCATTTAGTATCTTCTGACAGCACAACTGGCGTTTTGCCATCCTCTAAAGCTAAACTCTTAGCTCGAACTTTTGCCTCCGGAGCTGTTGCTACTCCTTCAACCCCCTCCAACTCATTTATGCCTAAAATTGTAATTTCTTCTAAAGACCTAATTTCTGCTTTCTCTGAGCTTAACACTAAGAAGGTGAAGGTCTCTGATGGTATCCTTCCTGTGGTTTTCAAAATTGTGCTTTCAGAGCACCCTGCCTTGGTATGCTATTTCGTCTCTTTCTTTTTACTTCAACCTTTCCCTTCTTGCTGTAAACATGTGCTCTGATGCAGCCTGTGCCGAAGAAGGGGAACCCATCTCAACCCTCTAACTACCGTCCTATTTAACCTTCGTTCTTTCTAAAATTTTTGAATCTAGCCTTTACAGGAAGATTTAGGAAATTCTTAATTCTTCTACTCTTATCTCTGATCGACAATATGGCTTTCATAAAAACGCTCTACTGGTGATCTTTTTCCCTTCTCTCTGACTCTTGGTCCTCCACTCTACAGCATTTCTGTGAAACTCTTTGCTGTGCGCTCTATATCTAAAACCTTCGATAGTTCTGGCCAAAGCTTTGATTTCTAAACTTCCCTCTTTCACACTTTCCTTCTCTCTGATTTTCTTTCCGGTCGTTATATAGCTGCTGTTGTAGAAGGTCACCGTTTATCCTTTAAATCTATCAATAGTGATAATCCTCAAGAATCTGCCCTATCCCCTAACACTTTTTTCTGTTTTTCATTAATGACCTATTTGCCATTACTTCATTCCATCCTTCCAACTTAATAAGGATGGTAGCCTTTTAGCAACTGACCTTCTGATCTTTCTCGTATTTCAAATTGAGGCAGAGAAAACATGTTTTTTCAATGCTCAAAAACTCAATTCCTCCATAACTCTACTCGACACAATCTTCACACAACCTTCCACATTTTTCGTTTTCTTAGAAACACTCAACTCAGATCTTCATCTCTCCTTAATATTCTTGGTGTTTCTTTTTCTCGTGATCTTTCTTGGAAGGATCATATTGCTTCTCTTTCTTAACAAGCTTCTAAGAGGTTGGGTGTTCTGAGGCGCCTTCAAATTTTTTCACACCACCAAGTTGCTTGCTCTTATAAGGGTTTTGTTCGCCCCTGTATGGAGTGCGACTCACACATCTGGGGTGGTTCTTCTCACGCAGGTCTCCTTGACAAGGTGGAATTTATGCCTTTTTGTCTTAACAACTCTCTCTCACTCTAATTCGCTTCAATCTCTTTCTGCCCTCGAACTTTCCTGAGCTTCGTCATTATTCTGTTCATAGTGCTGAATGATCGCTCTACGTTGGCTGCTGAAATGAGCACACACTATATACATTCAGCTATTTTTTATTTTTAAAATTTTTTTTTAAAGGTCTCATATCCAATATCAGCTCTTAAAATAAAGGAAGTAGTTTCTTTACTTGTATCGTCTAATTTATTTCGGTTAACGTATTTGATAGAACGGATATCTTGCAACTCAGCATCCAACTGATATCTGACAAGCAGCATTAAACTGATATCTGACACCGCAGCATCAACTTCATGAATCCCATGCAATTGAAAGAGCTTCTTACATTCATTTTCATTCAACTGTACAAATTGTTTCAAGTTCTCAAAATATGCACACAGCTGTATTAAACTTATAGCTTTATCATTAAATCGTTGCTTCATTTCATGCATCATTTTTATTACATATTCATTTGCATTTTTTAAACAGTTTGCTTTGGTATCGTTAAAATTTTCATGCTTAATTTCCGAAACATCGTCTCGAAATTCGTAATTTTTCTATGCATTTCATTCTCATTAATCAACACATATGCCGATTGCTTCTAAATGATTAATTGTTCCAGAAAAGAAGCCGAGGAAGAGATCAAAGTTTAAGTTTCTTTTTAAAGAATTTTACTTACATTTGACAATGCATTCAGTGTTTCATCTAAAATGGCTAAACTCACCAAAAAACTGTTATTTCATTTACAAGTGAACACCACCATTCGAACTTGCCAAGTCTGCTCCATCTTTGTAAATATGTTCTTCTTCTTCTGTTTTTCTTTTAAATATGTTCTTCAGGATTCCTGATGATAGATTTAAAACATACAACAACCGTATGCACTGTACGATAATTGCTTAGTGAATGTATGTCGGCAGCTTCTGTTGTCTTCCAAAAGGGTTCTTCTAGAGCTTTTGGAATTTCATATAAAATATTTTCCCTTTTAGGAGAACAATGGAAAAGTTTATAAATATCTTTAACAATATGTAAAGCTCCTTAATCATTGGAAATTTGTTTCTGGAATTGCTGACAGCAAGTGATGAAAAATGAGTTCTACAGTGAATGCTAGGAATTCCACAGCATTTTCTTCCGAAATCTGTGCCCGAACCCAGGTTATACTACCTTTAAAATTTTCAGCACCGTTAAAAGAACATGTATTAATTTATTGTAAGAAAGTTTTCCACTTTAATCATACA
>SEYY01004113.1:17500-37500 GCA_009176605.1 Armadillidium nasatum
CTCCACTAGATTAGGAAAAAATTGTGACCCTCCAAAATGGGTCTTGAACTATAGGTATGAACCATTGTGCTAAAAGAAACATTTCTATTTTAATTTTCAGAAAAATCCTTTAAACTCTTCTGCAAACAACGTAATAAATTCTTCTGTGTTATTCATTAGTTACGGCTTCATTTTATTCCTTTTACAGAAAACGATAGTTTTTAAGGGTAACATTACTTAAAATACAAATTTTGCTTTCTAAATGTTTTTACTTGGAATAATTATTAAAAAAAACATATATATAATAAATAAATAAATATATAAATAAGTTAACAAATAAATTTTTTCATAAGGCTATGAAATTTGAATAATATAAGTAATTTTAAAAGTCACTTTAAAACACTTTTTGTGGATTTTAAATATCCGTTTCCACGCATAATTTAAATTATTTAAATAAAAAAGAGTAAAACAGTTTGTTCCTCACTGGTAACACCTCTTTTTAAATTCAAATTGTTTTCCAAAAATTAATTCATATTAGTGATGGATCGGATGTCATATTTTCCAATTTGCGGATGCGGATGCGGATGCGGATGTTGAATTTTGGAGAAGTGCGGATGCGGATGTTGAATTTTCGAAAGTGCGGATGCGGATGTTGAATTTTCGAAAGTGCGGATGTGGATGCGGATGTGGATGCGGATTTGAATTTTTGAAAACTTCGGATGCGGAAGTTAATTTTGATGAGGATGCGGATGCGGATGTTAATTATATATATATATATATATATATATATATATATATATATATATATATATATATATATATATATATATATATATATATATATATATATATATATATATATATATATATATATATATATATATATATATATATCACTATCACCTTTCCCACTTTCGTGAGGTGGTGCCCGCCACAATTCCTTTACAAACATAACTGTTCTTACCTTTCAACTCTTTCACCACCTCCCAATCCATCTCTGTCTCCACAAATCTTCTACCCTCGTCTAAACTCAAATTCCTTCCATCAAAATCACTCTCACTCCATCCATCCATCTCCACTTCGGCCTTCGCCTCCCCCTACCCTTCCCCTATCTACATCGGATCTACGTACCTTGCCAACCATTCTGTTCTCTTTCATTCTTCACATATGTCCAAACCATTTTAGCACATCCTCCTCCTCTCTATCAATTACACCCTTCTTCCATTTACACATCTCCCTTATTCTTTCATTTCTAATCCTATCAATCCTTCTCAATTTATATATCGCTCTCAAATCTTTCATCTCAAAGATATTGAAACTTTTTCTCGACCGAGCACTTATCGTCTATGTTTCACACACATACAATACAGAAGGTGAACACATACATTCAAACATTCTTATCTTTATTTCTTTCGAAATTTTTACCTTTCTTCCATACTTTTCTTAGGCCCCCCAATACTTTAATTCCCTCTACCACTCTGTTCTTTATTTCTTTTTCCGTCCCACCCTTACCTTCCACCCAACATTACTAGGTATTTGAATTCATTCACCTTGTCGAGTTTCCATTCTCACACTTCTACAAACCAATTCCTCCCTCCACATTTCCTCATCCCCACCTCCAATCCTCATAACTTTATTCTTCGCTGGATTGAATTTCAATCTGTGTTTGCACATTTCCCTTCAAACTCTCTCACAAGTATTCTCATCTTTTCTCCAGATTCTGCCACCAACACATGCCGCATCATCTGCAAAAAGTAAAACATTCACTTCACATTCACCCTCCATATTTCTCAACGTAATACTCTTCCCCTCTCTCTCCATTTTTCTAAGTAAACCATTCATCAATAGATTAAATAACATGGAGATATTACACAACCCCTGTCTCAATACCACTCCTATGCTAAACCAATCCGATAGTTCTCTCTTCACCCTCACTCTTCATCTACAATTCGCATATATATATATATATATATATATATATATATATATATATATATATATATATATATATATATATATATATATATATATATATATATATATATATATATATATATATATATATATATATATATATATATATATATATATATATATATATTAGTGATGGATCGGATGTCATATTTTCTAATTTGCGGATGCGGATGCGGATGTCAAATTTTGGAGAAGTGCGGATGCGGATGTTGAATTTTTGAAAGTGCGGATGTTGAATTTCCGAAAGTGCGGATGCGGATACGGATGCGGATGTTGAATTTTCGAAAATGCGGATGTGGATACGGATGCGGATGTTGATTATTGTGCGGATGCTCCGCATCCTCGCATGCGGATGCGGATGCCATCACTAATTCATATATTTATATTTTAAGTAAAATTACAATAACTTTGTATTTCTTTAACACGTAATTGATTTAATTCAGAATTTTTTTTAATACATTTTTTAATTTATTTATTTCTTTAGCGAGGAAAAGATCTTTGGAACCCATTCAAATTTCTTTAAGCTTCCATTACTTTATTTTACTATTATTATCTAGAGCTCTTCCAACTCAGTAATTACTGAAAAATGTTTGTTAAACTTAATGAAAAATGAACAATAAGCAGTAAATACCAGTTTTAAAACGTATATCACAATAATTTTACTGAGGCAAATATTTTTCTTTTTTTATATGTTAATGACTTTTTTAAAGAATTTTATTTGGATTTTTAAAATTTTTTATTATTAAAATAAAATTAATTAAATTTTTTAATTATGGGTAACAATTATTTTTTTAAAATCAATTTTAAAAATGGAAATTTTGGGAAAACTTATATCATAGGAACATATGAAAATAGAGACAGTTAGAAGTCACAAGGTCCTATCGAGACTGTCCCAGTCCAAACAAATAATAACAATAACCATACTAATACATGCACGAAAGACCAGATCAATCCTATCCCTAGTTATCAGTTCATTCATGCAAAGATAAAAATAAAACTAAGCCCAATTATACATGCAATATTCAATGAACCATCACCCACTACAAAAAAAAAAAAAAAATGCCCGTTAGGCTTAGTCATAGGTTGATCTAAAAATTCGTATATACCCGCCAATTTGGTTTAATCAAGTTATACTATATAATGCCCAAACCATCCATATATCTATTTAGCCCCCTTTTAAATATCAAATAAATCTCTTGCTAATAATATTATTTAAAAAAAACTTTAGAAAATATTTCATTGAAAATCTGAAATTTGTCACTTTGTTTCGAAATTATTTTCAATAATAATAATAATAATAATAATAATAATAATAATAATAATAATAATAATAATAATATTATTATAATAATACTAATAAAAATAATTTTATTATTAACAATTATTTTTATCATTATTTGAATTATAATTATTATTTTTAATATTATTATAATAATTTGAACTATTTTCAATAAATCAAAAGAACCAGGCAGAAAATTTCTGATAGAATCTAATTTTTTTAAAGCCAAATAATGAAAAGAATCTTCCTGAAGGTTTTGCAGCTTCACCTAAAATAAAATCTATTAAAATAAAATAAAATATAATTTTGCTTGAATAAAATTGTAAATTAATTTAGAAATGTCTTTATAACAATAATAATGCTAAGTCCTCATTCCAAAATCCTTTCATTCTTTCAATGTCTTCTGAATGTTATTCAGAATTTGGTGAGAGATTTCGCTTTCTTATTTTTTATTTTATTTTCATATATTCCTATGATAGAATTATATATATATATATATATATATATATATATATATATATATATATATATATATATATATATATATATATATATATATATATATATATATATATATATATATATATATATATATATATCATATTCCTTTTTCATCCCGAAACGCGAAAGATTTATGCAAAAAAAAGGAAATGTCAGTCAATGAAAGTGTCCGAGAAGTTCAAAAACTTCAAAAAATATTTTATTTTCTTCAAATTTAAGAAAAGGAAATCGAATTAAAAGGATAATAAATATTGGTGGAAATTATTACTATGAAAGATCTGTATTTGTTAATTAAGTTTACTGAAGTGATAAACGTGGAACAACTATCTTCGTGAGGTTGTTCTCTTTGGTTTAGGTTAGGTTAGGCTAATATGGGTTAGGTTAGGTTATTTTAGGTTAGGTCATTTTAAGTTATTAAGATTCTTGGGATATTTAGGTTAGGTTATATAAGATTTATTAGGATGTGTTACTTTGCTTATGATATATATATATATATATATATATATATATTATATATATATATATATATATATATATATATATATATATATATATATATATATATATATATATATATATATATATATATATATATATATATATATATCATGGTAGAAAAAAACAATAAAAACCAGGATTTTTTGTTTTTTTTATTACAATAATGAATCAATAGGTGAAATGACTAATGAATAATGAAAAATGCAATATATTTTTTTTTTACATAGAACAGTAACAAAATGATTGAAATGAAACAAAAAATAAATTTGAACTTCTAAAAAATAATGTAAAAAATATAGATATATATATATATATATATATATATATATATATATATATATATATATATATATATATATATATATATATATATATATATATATATATATATATATATATATATATATATATATATATATATATATATATATATATATATATATATATATATATATATATATATATATATATAATTTTCTGAAAAATATCATATATATATATATATATATATATATATATATATATATATATATATATATATATATATATATATATATATATATATATATATATATATATATATATATATATATATATATATATATATATATATATATATATATATATATATATTTTATACATTACACCATATCCCGCATACTGCAGGGTGGCGTCGACTGCAGGAAAATTCCTGCAGTCGTACATGGGAAGGAAAAAAAAACTGGTTAAAAGGAATCCCAGACCCTAGAACCATGCGAAGAAGTATTCTTCATGATCCAACCTTGTCGCCCAATCCAAACTCGTGTTTTAAATTTTATATTTTTAATGCTAATGTTGAATTTTCCTCTTAAGCCGAAAGTATGTTTGATTAAAATTTTGTTGCTCCTCTAGAAAATTTTGAAAATTTAAATGTGATTAATTTAATTTTGTTTTTCGAAAATATTTTTTAAAAAATTAATATTTTAAAATAAATCTGTTATTATTTTAAAGTTCGAAAATAATTTTCTTTTCACTACAATTTTTCACCATTTTCTAAACAGTCTTTCCAATTTTTCAATTATATATATATATATATATATATATATATATATATATATATATATATATATATATATATATATATATATATATATATATATATATATATATATATATATATATATATATATATATATATATATATATATATATATATGCATATATATATAATTAAAGTTCACATCTCACGGACATTGCCCTATTCGAGGAGAGGAACTTTTCTAGGTAGTATATACCTAGGATCCCGAAGTGAGATCGAACCGGCGCCCTCAAGCACGTGAGTCAATCACCCTACCGTTTGAGTCACGGTATATATATATATATATATATATATATATATATATATATATATATATATATATATATATATATATATATATATATATATATATATATATATATATATATATATATATATATCATTTTGAACCATCAGTGGAGTAGTGGTCAACACAACGGACTTTCAATCTATAATATATATATATATATAATATATATATATATATATATATATATATATATATATATATATATATATATATATATATATATATATCGTATTTATAAAGCTTGTATATAAATTCATTAACAAAAAATAAAAAATTTGGTTTAAAAAAAAAAAACATGTTTTTTTTCAGTTGGTTTAAACCAAAAAAAAAAATTGGTTTAAGCCATCTGCTTAAAACCATGCAACCCTGATATATATATATATATATATATATATATATATATATATATATATATATATATATATATATATATATATATATATATATATATATATATATATATATATATATATATATATATATATATATATATATATATATATATATATATATATATCAAGTTTCATAATATGTCCTAAATAATAATAATTTTACAGGTACAAAGATTATAAAACTCAGATTATTAATTTATTAAAGTAACAAAAGAAAAAAAAGGAATGAATTTAATTAAAATTCAGTGAGTTATTTAATGAACTTAAGTTTATAAATATATATATATATATATATATATATATATATATATATATATATATATATATATATATATATATATATATATATATATATATATATATATATATATATATATATATATATATATATTATAGGTTGCAGAGAATACCACAATCTAAAATCAAATTAGAAGGATTATTGTAATTTATGTGTTCATACAAAGGTAGAGGAGAAATTACTCTCCCAAATGGACGTATCGAAGTAGCATTAAAAGTATGGGAAGAACGAACTATATCGAAGTCACCATTCCAGTACTCTAAATAAAGAAGCATTTCATTTTCATTAAAAGAAACCGATTCTTGTTTCTGTAAACAGCGTTTATAACCCATCAATCTCATCGTTTCACTTCTATTCTCAATCCTTTTTTCAACGCTTAAAACATTAATTAAATCATCATAAGAGTTAATGCTCTTATTATGTCCCTTCTTGAGGAGAGAACCTTTGTAAGATGGTCCACATTCTCCAGTACAAAGCTTAATGAATTTATTGCACAAACATTTGTCAAACGTATCTATTATCACAAAAGGAGTTACGTTTTTTTCATTGTAGCAAATTTTGATGAATGTGCAAAAATACTTAGAATTCAAACATTGTTTCACATCTTCAAACTGAAATATATATATATATATATATATATATATATATATATATATATATATATATATATATATATATATATATATATATATATATATATATATATATATATATATATATATATATATATATATATATATATATATATATATATATATATATATATATAAACACTAAGCTACTTGTATTTGCCTTCAAAGTTTAAAAAAAAAAAAAAAAATTCCACAAAGATAAAACAATTCTCCCAGAATTCTACCAGAGGAATAAATTCTGAATCTGGTGGACACCTGGTTTTTAAAAGAAGGGTGGGGGAGGGTGTGGGGATGGTAAATTCAACTCACCCATATAAGAGAAGAGTCCTTAGGAACTTGTGACAAGCTCAAGCAATGGAAGAATAATTGATTTGAAAAGAAAGAAACTTCTCCGTATTTAAATTCTTCATTAATTTTATGAACTGCAAAAAATTTCTCTCCATTTTGAAGTCTTTTGTAAATCTGAGAAAGAAAATAATGGACATAAAATCAAACTCAAAATTTATTATTTTATTCAAGTTACAAATAAAAAATATATATATATATATATATATATATATATATATATATATATATATATATATATATATATATATATATATATATATATATATATATATATATATATATATATATATATATATATATATATATATATATATATATATATATATATATATATATATATATATATATATATATATATATATATATATATATATATATATATATATAACACTCTTGTAACACGTCTCGTAAATCTCCTAATTTCGAGGTTTTATTACTTAAAATCTGTCTTCCTACTACTACAATTATCTTGTGTTTCTGCTACTGCTCCCGTAATGGAACAGATTTTCCAGTTTTTTTTCAATATCTTATTACTTCTCACGAGACTGTTGCTTCTTCTTATCCAAATGTTGAAGTCCTCTATTAAAGGGATTCAACGTACACCACACTGAGTGGTTGGGTTCCTCTCATACTGATACAGGTGGGAGGGAGGCCAAATCATTCAGCATTCTTAACGATCTGGAGCAGTTGATTAGGGAACCCACACACATTCCAGATCGTCCTAACCAATTCTTGAATACACTTGACTTATGCTTCACCAGTAATCATTCTGGATACAAATACACCATTTTCCCTCCTATTGGTAACTCTGACCATAATCTTATAGCTCTTAGTTATAATGCTTTCTCTCCAACAGCTCCACCATGCCCTAAACGTACTTTCTGGCACTTTAATCGGGCTAATTGGGGGGGCAATGCGTCGCTTCTTTGCTAACTACCATTGGAGTGAATCTTGCTTTATCTCGGGGGACGCTTCTTTCTCTGCTGAAAAGGTAGGGGCCGTAATCTTTGACGGGATGAGCAGATTCATTTCATTTTCAACTAAATCTCTCTCTCATCAAAATCCATGTTTCGATATCAACTGTTCTCTTGTCCTTCGGGAGAGAGACAACAACGCTTATCGTGAATGGAAAAACTCTCCTTCTCCTATCACTCTTGCTAATTTTCATTCAGCTCGGAATCGTTACAGTGATGTTCTTCGACAGCTTAAGCGTACTTTCATAAAAAGGAAGTGCGCTGACCTCCTTGGCTCTCCTTCTGATAAAAATTTCTGACCTCTTGTCAAAAATATCCCTAATAACTTCTGTAAAAATGCCTTTCCTCCTCTTATTCGCTCTGATGGTTCTATAGCTAATACTCCCTCTGAAAAGGCTAATCTCTTCGAACTCCTTTTTTCATCTAATTCTACCCTGCACGATTCTGGCATCCCTCCTCCAACTCCTGTTAGGTATCCCATGTCTCTACCTGCAATTACTGATGATCGGGTGCATGGTATCCTGAAATCTTTGAACATCAGGAAGGCCAGTGGCCCGGATGGCATTCCCACTCGTGTTTTGAGGGAGTGTGCTTCCGAATTAGCGCCTGTCCTCGTTCAGCTCTATTCTCTATACCTTAATACTAATACTTTTCCTCAATGCTGGAAGCGTGCTTTTGTTCAGCCGATCCCGAAAAAAGATAGCCTCTCTGACCCTTCTAACTATCGACCTATAGCTCTCACTTGTGTTCTATCTAAAAGTTTTGAAACTCTCCTAAACTCTCATTTCTTGGATCATTTGGAGTCTCACTCTCTTCTCTTAGATCACCAGTATGGCTTTCGACACTCGAGGTCAACTTTCCGATCTTACTGATCTATGGTCTTCTGCCCTTAGGGATTACGGGGAGTCTTGTGTGATGGCGCTTGACATATCCAAGGCTTTTGACAGGGTATGGCATACGTCGCTGCTCTCCAAGCTCCCTTCCTTTGAGTTTCCTCCTTCCCTTTGCTTACTCTAAACTAGTTTTCTCTCAGATCGCTCCATTTCGGCACTTGTAGATGGAGCGACCTCTTCCTCAATTTCTGTTAACTATGGTGTTCTTCAACTTTATTCTTGCTTTTCATTAATGATCTTCTCAACTGCACTTCTAACTCTGTTCACTCCCATGCTGATGACTAAACTCTACATTCTTCTACTCATTTCAAATCTGCTAAATCTGCTCCTCCTTTTGCTTCTAGAGTGGTTTCTCGTCGTCAACTTTCAGATTCTATTCTTGCCTATCTGAATGGGATTTTCCGGTGGGAAATTCAACTCTTTAAAAACTCAACTTCTTTACATCTCTCTCAAAAACACCTCCCAACTTTCCCATCCTTTTCAACACTCTCCCGTCTCACCTGTAAATAACATTAACATTCTTGGTCTAAACATAAACAATAAACTGTCTTGGAAACCTCAAATCACAATGGTTGCTAAAGTGGTCTCTAAGAGCTGGGAATACTGTTCAGGTTGCGAGAATTTTTTCCTTCTGAGCAGTTATTCCAAATATATATGGGTCTTATCCGCCCTTGTATGTAGTACTGCTCTCACATCTGAGGGGTCTCCGGCTCCTCCTCTCTTCTGGATAGAGTTGAGTCTAAAGCTAAAAGATTAATAAACTGTCCCCTACTTTCAAACGCTCTTGATCCCCTATCTCTGCGACGTGACGTTGGCGCACTATCCCTTTTCTATAGGTACTACAATGGCAGGCTCTTGAGGGAATTGACCCCTCTCGCATTCCTTCACTGTTGCATCGTCCTAGTTGCACAAGGGGTGCCCTTCTTTCACACCAATTTTGTGTGGAAGTGGGAAGCCCCAGGCTAGCTCGTTGTGATGCCTCCTTTCCACCCACCTCTGTTTTGTGGAACTCTTTACCAGCA
Organism: Armadillidium nasatum; assembly: GCA_009176605.1. Lineage (NCBI taxonomy): Eukaryota > Metazoa > Arthropoda > Malacostraca > Isopoda > Armadillidiidae > Armadillidium > Armadillidium nasatum. The sequence goes on from SEYY01004113.1 coordinate 27,658, forward strand.
TCTATTTTTCCTCCTGCATTTAATCTTCCATTCTTCAAGGCTTCCGTCTGTGCCCACTTGAGGGATGTGCGTTAGGTATGTGTTTGAATGAGTTTTTTTTCCTGTGTGTGCCCCTCCTTGAAAAGGCTCTGACCGTGAGTGGTGGCATTCTGTATATATATATATATATATATATATATATATATATATATATATATATATATATATATATATATATATATATATATATATATATATATATATATATATATATATATATATATATATATATATAGTGATTACATACGAATTCACGCATTCGTATCATCATCAAAATTAAGATTTATATCGGCATCCGCACATTTCGAAAATTCAACATCCCATCCGCACTTTTCGAAAATTCAACATCCACATCCCCACTTTCGAAAATTCGACATCCGCATCCGCACTTCTCCAAAATTCGACATCCGCATCCGCAAATTGCGAAATATGACATCCGATCCATCACTAATATATATATATATATATATATATATATATATATATATATATATATATATATATATATATATATATATATATATATATATATATATATATATATATATATATATATATATATATATATATTATATATATATATATATATATATATATATATATATATATATATATATATATATATATATATATAATGCAGACTGTTTCCTATTTTTTTAAATGTTGTACCTCAAACATTAGGAAAAAAAAATTTACCTCTAATAAGAATTGTTCTGAATAATCAAAACCCTTAAAACTTGACAAAAGAATTGAAATAGAACTTTTTATATCATCAGAACGAACGACATCATCTGTTTTCTTAAGATCTTCATCTATTTCATCTAAAATCTTTCTCGCATTTTCTGTGTCAATTCGCTCACTCTGAGACATTGTCAACTCTTCCAACTTCGCTAAACACTTGTCAAGAATCTTCACATTCAACTTCATCTGAGTCTTTTTCTTCAAAATAATATCCTTCCTCTTGGCAACTTCAGTGGCTATATCCATCTTCCTTTCTGGCCAACATTTAGACTTATAAATATCGACTGCTTTTAGAGTGTCATAATTTACAGGAAGTGAACTTTCAATTTCTTTTAATTGAATTCTGCAATATGGACAATGGGGATTTTCTTGAAGCAGTTTGATCAAACAAGGAGAGCAAAAGGTGTGTCCGCATTTAAGCATTTTTGGAATGAAATAAAGACTGTCATATACTTGAACACAGATTTTGCAAGATACCAAATCTTCCATTTTCCTGCAATATATATATATATATATATATATATATATATATATATATATATATATATATATATATATATATATATATATATATATATATATATATATATATATATATATATATATATTAGGGTTTGCCTACGCACCGGGTGCGGTGCGGTGCGCAACACATTTTCAGCAACCTGGTGCGGTGCGAAAGGAAAAAAAAGTGTGGTTCGTGGTGAGGCCTGTGGTGCGCACCGCACCGAAGTTGATGTTTCCTGCGATAATCATCTGTTCCTCAGATTATATATATATATATATATATATATATATATATATATATATATATATATATATATATATATATATATATATATATATATATATATATATATATATATATATATATATATATATAATGAAGGTGTATTAATTTTTGAATTTTTTTAATAAATTATTATAAATGATAAATTATATGAGATTATGAACGATATATCGCTTATTATGAACGATATATCGAGTATGATAGTATCGATATACGAGATCATTCTAGAAAAAAAAAGCCGGTTGAAAACACCACGTTTGTAACTTCTTTTTTATTATTGTAAATAATTGTGAAAATGCTTATATAAAATAAAACAGTAAGCAAGAATATTCTCTAATACCAACTATACAAAATATTATTAATAAGAAAAAAGATATATACCAAAGCAAGGTAAGAGGAAAATAATTATTTTATATATAGCTGAAGCTCCAGGTCTCACGAACCCTAAGCTGAAATATAGCTTTTTAAGCAAGCATTTTGGAAGACATTAATTTTTGCAGATGGTGTTCCCCAGTAATGTGGCAGTTATATAGAACACAAATATAAACAGAATAAATAAATAAATAAATAGGAAAGTTTTTTGAAAAACAAAATAAATATATAACATCAGTTGTTACCGGGTCTAGACCTTTAGCGTGAATAAACGAAACCATTATCGTGAGGAAATTATAAAACAATAGTAAATAAGACAATCCAGAAATAAAATTTAAAAGAAAAACTGACTTTTTATGAAGCATTAAAAGAAATTTTATGAAAATTTTAAAATATTTTAGGCCTAAAGCTGGAAATGAAATAGGGCCAACTTATTCTAGCCTCTAAGCCTATGATTATGTAGGATTGTGCTCTCACATAAAATTAAAATAAAAACTGACTTTTTATGAAGAAATAATAGAAATTTTATGAAAATTTAAATTACTTTAGGCTTATAGCTGAAAATAAGATAGTCTAAACTGCGCTATAAACCGTACATGGCAATATTTTAGTATAGCACTCTCAAAACATTTTTGTAAGATTTTATCATTGGTATCAAAAGTGAAAGTGATTTATAGTGACAGTGTTTTATAAAACTGTGATAATTAATAAAATAAATAGCATTTAAGTAAATTTTGAAATATATATATATATATATATATATATATATATATATATATATATATATATATATATATATATATATATATATATATATATATATATATATATATATATATATATATATATATATATATATATATACAAAAAAAAATTTACTGTAAAAATTTTAGGCATGGAATGGGATGTTAATTCTGACACCATGTCTTATCCTATTCGTACTATTAATTCGGAAGCTAACACTAAACGAAAAATACTGCAAAATGTAGCTTCTACTTTCGACCCTCTTGGGGTTTTGTCCCCTGTAATCATCAGAGGTAAAATACTCCTCCAAAAAATTTGGAAATTAAACTTAAACTGGGATGTTAAAATTCCAAACAACTTTAAAAGGAATGGCAAACCATTTCAAAACATTTTCAAAATTGTCTTGGCTTTAAATTTCCTCGACAACTCATCTACACGCAAGAAGTAGAACTTCATGCTTTCTCAGACGATTCTGGCTCGGCTTATGCCACAGTAGTATATGTGGTGTTTCGTTTAGATACCACTCCAATTTCAAATTTGCTTATAGCAAAGGTAAAGGTTTCACCCATTAAGGAACTTTCCATTCCTCGATTGGAATTGATGGGAGCTCTCCTTTCTTCTCGTCTATTAAAATTTGTAATAAATACCTTTAACAATATTCTCGTATTTCGTAACATTTATGCTTGGAGTGACAGTCAGGTGACTCTTCAATGGCTACACTCTAAAAAACAACTCCTCACCTTTAATCAAAATAGGGTGGACGAGATCCGAAAAAACATTCCCTCAGCCGAGTGGAAATATGTTCCAGCTGAATACAATCTTGCTGACCTATCTTCACGCGATTCAGATTACAAATATATATTTTCTAAATTATGGGGTTCTGGTCCCCCTTGGCTATTAGATCCTTCAAACTGGCCTGTATGGAAGGATCATCCTTCTCTTTCCACCGGAGGTGAGGAAACTCCTGTAGTAACTACCACTGCTATTGTAGACCCTCCTCAGTCCGGTATATTAAATTTACAATCCTACTCCTCTTTAAATAAAATATTGCGTATTACCAAATTAGTAATTCGTTTTATAAATAATTTGAAAAAATTAAAACCTTTAAATAAATCTATAACTAAACCAAAATTCTCTCATCAGTTCTCCATTGAGGAGAACCAGAGTGCAGAAAATTACTGGATTCGAACCATTCAAGGAAAATTTTTTAAATCCGAACTAAATCACTTCCATAATAACTTAGTTATTACTGCTTTATGTAAACAATTAAATTTAAGTTTGGTGGATGGGATTCTTTGTTGTGATAGGCGATTAGGTAATTCTTTACTTCCCTATGACACTAAGTATCCTATTCTACTTTCCTTTTAATTGTCATTTTACAAAACTTTACTTATTTGGGATACTCATTTATCCCATCACCATTTAGGTACTTCTGAACTTCTACTTATCATTCGTAGAAAATACTATTTCTCTCGTATGAGAACTACAATTAAAAAGGTCACACGACCTTGAGTACTTTGGAAACATCTTCAGGCGGTACATTATCGTCCTGCTCCTTTAGCAACATTGCCCAAAGCTAGGGTAATGAATACTAAACCATTTTCTACTATTGGTGTTGACTTAACAGGTCACTTCTTTATTAAAACTCCAAAATCTTGCACTGTTAAGTGTTATATTGTTTTATTTACTTGCGCTACTACTCGGGCTGTGCATCTGGAACTTGTTCTAGATAACAGTACCCAATCCTTTCTTCTTGCTCTACGCCGCTTTATAAGCAGACGTGGAGTGCCTACAATAATTTATTCAGATAATGCCACATACTTCCAAGCTTCTTCTCAATACCTCAAACAGTTACATACCTTACCTTCTGTTAGAGATTTCTTATCTCAACACTCCATTACTTGGAGGTTCAATCCAGCTCGTAGTAGCCACTTTGGTGGATTCTTCGAGAGACTGATTGGAATTACCAAACTACATTTAAAACGTACTTTAAACAGCTCTCATATCTTATGATGAGTTTTATACTGTCTTAACCGAAGTTGAGTCTGTACTCAATTGTCGACCTCTTACCTATGTAGGGGATGAACTTCAATGTGAAGACCCTCTTACTCCTTCTCATTTGCTAATGGGATATAAACTTAACTCTTTACCAGTTCCTCAAGAACTTTCAGATTCAGATACAACATATTTGGATCCTATTAAAATTAATAAACGTTACAGATATCTTCTCTCCCTTCTTTCCAAATTTCGTTCTTCTTGGGAGAAAGATTATCTTATTAATCTCAAACAAACTTGGAATGTCTCTGGTAGAAACAACATTTCTGTCGGAGATGTTGTTTTAATTGAGGACGACGGTCCTCGTCTAAAATGGCGTTTAGGTGTCATTAAAACCCTTTATACTTCTCCTGACGGTCATGTGAGATCGGTTTCCCTTAACCACAAAAAACGGTGAAATAACTCGTGCAGTCATACATTTGTATCCTCTAGAGATTCACTCTAATATATTTGATTCTTCATCTTCAGAAGAATCTCTCGCTAATTTAACTCCTCCGAGGAGATTAGAACGTCAAGCTAGTGCCTTGGCTAAACAACGAATTAGAGCTATTGTTGACCAAGAATAATCTCTACTCGTTGTCCTCATACCTCTACATTTACTACATTTAGACAAAAACATTACACATACACAGTAATGTTCTTTTACTATTGTACATTATATCAATCTTTAAAATCTTTTCATTTATCTTCCATCTTTCAATGGCAAGATTGATATCCTTACCACCTCCTAAAATGAGTTTACTCATTTCCTTTTTTTTCCTTGCATACTTGTTCTTTGGGGGTTTCTGGCTTCGGTTTTGGGGTGTCGCATTTCCCTCCTTTTAGGGGTCAGTACTTTCCTCTCGTCCTCCCTGTTTGCAGTGCCTTGCTGGTGGGTCGGTTAATGTTCGTGATCGTACTCTTGGAAGGTCTCCCTACCCTGGAAGTAAGTGGAAAAATTATTTTATTTTTATATTATATATATTATTTTTGAAAAAAGGAATAAGTTCCTTCGAGTTCAGTCATCCCTATCTTTCACAAGGTTTTAACCCTAGTGTTATTTTTCATGCAACACTCTGTATGGAAATAGCACACCCGGATTTTTCTGGCATCCCGTGGTGTAAAACCCATAGTTGCGATGTCAGGGGATTCGGCAGGTAGGTTTTTTCACTATATTCTCTCACTACCGATGACTGAACAAACTATGCGAAAGGGGTTCTACCCCACTGAAAAAATGAAAAGGGGTTCTACCCCGTTGGAATAAATTGAAAGGGAATCTTCCCACCTGGCTTAAAGGGTTACCTTCCTTGAGTCAACACATTGAGCATCTTTGCGATCTGCCTGTGGGGTGAGCCAATTAAAGGGCGAGGAATTGTGCTGGCCTCTTCCCCTTTTCCTTCCTTTGCGGCATTCCTTAACTTGGGGTCGGGGCTCCTGGGAGTTGAAGTTGCAAGTGTATCCTTGAAATCCTTAACCTTCAGATCATTCATGTTTATTGTCAGATGGAGATAACTTTAACTTTCAAATTTTCACATTATATGCTTCACAAACATCATTTTATTACTTTTTTTTCCTCGCTAGAGCTAATGTTGCGAATTTCTTATCAAAATTCCAACCAGGTTTGGATTTTTTAACTCTTGGGAATGCAGATGAGTGGCTTAGAGAGGTTTTATTCTTTTTGTGGCTGGGAATCAGCTCAATCTCAAATTTTATATGTATCTATGTATAATTACATAGTTTCAACCCTTTATCCTGTTTGGGATCCTTTCTTAACAATTAGTTTACTAAAATGTCAGGACAAACTTTTACCATTTGCATATTTTCTTTTCCCCTTCTCTTGACTATAATTTTTTATAAAATGGTTTGGTACATTTTTAAACAACGGATTCGTAATCAGGAAATTATTACCTTTCTTTTGATATATTATACTCCTTAATTCAGGTATATATATATATATATATATATATATATATATATATATATATATATATATATATATATATATATATATATATATATATATATATATATATATATAATCCTGAGAGTTTCATCAAATTTACATATTTCCATTTGAATCTAGATTTCTCAGGTTGGAGATACTTCTTCGTCCCTTTTATAGTTTCATCTTGTTCTTGACACTTAACGTTTATCAGATCCAATGAATTAGTCATTTCAATTAGTTAATTATACTTAATTAGTCTAATTAAAAATGTAGGCTATTTTCATCTAAAAGTCCTTATTTTTTGAAAAATACTGCTTCAATCCATTTGAAATTTGGATGGATTGTTCAACATTTCCCCTAGATCATCTTGTATACTAAATTTGATTGTTAATTTCATTAATTACTTTATTACAAAATTAATATAATTAATTTCCTATATTGCATAAGAAAATAGCGATTATAGCCACATTAACACTGTTACCAGTTATGGTGAATTTTTTCCTTACTTGTAGGTGAAATTTTATAATTCAAATTTTAGTTTATTATATCCTTGCAATGTTTCTTTTGCATTTTTTGACTCGTTTTTATTAATAGAAAATTATCATAATAATCTCCAATCTAGGGAAAATCTAATTAATTATTCAAAAAAATCGCAAATGAAAACTTTAGTTGACGTGTTCAATTTCCTTCTTTCTCTGTAAAACGTTTACGAACGTTCTTTTTCGTCCGTCTATTCTTATAAAACAAGCGAGAGTATTCTTTCTCTTACAGTCTAATCTCAACTTTTTGTAGTGAACACCATTGTCAAGTGAGGTGATAAAATTGCTTTATTAATTCAAAGAAAACTCATTGGGTTTATTAAAGTTCATAAATTTTAATTATTATTTGAATCTTCTATTAGATATCAATCATTTCAAATTGCTTCCGTTGATTTGGATCATTTTTTATTTATTGCTTGTTGAAAAATAACAATCTTATTCAACTATTGATTGTAATTACCATCGTAATCGCGTTTGTGGAATTACTTCTAGCAGAAGCAACTCACTGGTTGTTGGCTAAAGCAATATGAAGTCTTTCCAGCGGTTTTCAAATATCCCGGATTGAAACTTGAGTATTTTGTATCACTTATATATATATATATATATATATATATATATATATATATATATATATATATATATATATATATATATATATATATATATATATATATATATATATATATATATATATATATATATATATATATATATATATATATATATATATATATATATATATATATATATATATATATATATATATATATATATATATATATATGTATTTGTGCTAGAACAAATTAATTTTATTCTTTAAGTTTATCAAATTTTTTCTAGATCAATTTTCTAATTTTTTCTAGATTTATCAAATTTTTTCTAGATAAATTTTCTAATTTTTTCTACATAAATTTTATAATTTTTCTAGATTTATCTAATTTTTTTAGATCAATTTTCTAATTTTTCTAGTTATCTAATTTTTTCTACATCAATTTTCTAATTTTTCTAGACTTATCTAATTTTTTCTAGATCAATTTTCTAATTTTTCTAGATTTATCTAAATTTCTAGATCAATTTTCCAATTTTTCTTGATTTATCTAATTTTTTTCTAAATCAATTTTCTAATTTTTCTAGATCAATTTTCTAATTTTTCTAAATCGATTCATCTACATTGGATTTATCTAATTACAGGGTTGGTGATTTTTTTGATTTTCTAAAAAAAATAAAAAAAAATAAAAAAATCAATGATTTTTTAAAATTTTTTTTTTTTTTAAAAAAAAAAAAAAAAAAAATTTTTTTTTTTTTTTTTTTTTTTATTTTGTCATATTTTTTGATACATAATGATATAAAAGATATATTAGTTCCTTCTTACTGTGTTAATTAAAAAACTTTAAAGTAGTTTATATATTAGAAATATAACTTCCTTAATATTTGGTTCAAGATTTCATATAGGGTAATACAAGAATCTGATCTTCATTAATATAATTTATCCAATATAGAACTGTTAGAGTTTAGAATTCCTAATATATATTCAATCAAATCTTCAACAAAATTTTATTGAGCTTTATTTAATCTGAAATAATTTGAGGTTATAGACAAAAGAGAAAACAGAAAAGACAATTCCTTTTAATTTTCAACCATTTAAATTTTTATACAACATTATAAGAAAACAATATTCCTCTATAAAAATTATAAAAGAAAGAAAATTTAAGCACTTTTGATGCATAATCATTAATCCATAAATTAAATACATAACTTGCAAAATATATATATATATATATATATATATATATATATATATATATATATATATATATATATATATATATATATATATAATATATATATATATATATATATATATATATATATATATTATGCAAGTTATGTATTTAATTTATGGATTAATGATTATGCATCAAAAGTGCTTAAATTTTCTTTCTTTTATAATTTATATAGAGGAATATTGTTTTCTTATAATGTTGTATAAAAATTTAAATGGTTGAAAATTAAAAGGAATTGTCTTTTCTGTTTTCTCTTTTGTCTATAACCTCAAATTGCATTAGATTAAAGCTCAATAAAATTTTGTTGAAGATTTGATTGAATATATATTAGGAATTCTAAACTCTAACAGTTCTATATTGGATAAATTATATTAATGAAGATCAGATTCTTGTATTACCCTATATGAAATCTTGAACCAAATATTAAGGAAGTTATATTTCTAATATATAAACTACTTTAAAGTTTTTTAGCACAGTAAGAAGGAACTAATATATCTGTTATATCATTATGTATCAAAAAATATGACAAAATAAAACAAATAAAAAAAATAAACAGTTTCATTATTTTTAAAAAAAATCAAAAAAATCAAAAAAATCATGATTTTTTCATAAAAAAAATCAATTGATTTAATCAACTGATTAAATCAATTTGATTTAATCAATGCCAACCCTGTCTAATTATCTAATTTAAATATTTATTTGAAATGCTTAATCTTGGTTTCAAAATCAATATATATATATATATATATATATATATATATATATATAATATATATATATATATATATATATATATATATATATATATATATATATATATATATATATATATATATTAGAGGTGGACCGGATATCCGC
>SEYY01004114.1:7500-15000 GCA_009176605.1 Armadillidium nasatum
TATTATTATTATTATTATTATTATTATTATTATATACTTTTTTAGCGTAATTATTATTTACTTTTCTAGCGTACTTAATTCGACTTATTCATAACCTGAACTACCGAAGATTGCCGTGTGATACGGCAATCTTCGGTAGTTCAGGTTATGATAAGTCGAATTAAGTACGCTAGAAAAGTAAATAATAATAATAACAGACATAAATGAAATAAAAGGTAAATAATAATAATAATAAAATTAAATGTCAAAAATATGTATTGAATTATCGATGTTTGTATATATCGATATTATGATGTCGGTGACAAAAAAATATTTATATATATATATATATATATATTATATATATATATATATATATATATATATATATATATATATATATATATATATATATATATATATATATATATACACATACACGCAACACACGCACACCTACACACAAACACTAAAATTAGAAAACAGCCTATTAGCCTATGGAAAGGCCAATAATGCATTAATTGTGTAAGCTGACATGGCTTTGTCTACATTAAATGTTGATGATAGTGCAATAAATGTGAAAATACACTTAATTCGTTTTTAGTTTTATATGAAAGTGATGAAAATGTATTAAATATTCTTTATAAACACAAAATTTTGTATAAAACAAAAATAGTTTGCCGTTTTCTCTTTCATTACATAGAAAACGGACACGTTTTTTTTTACATACGGAGACGCTCGTTGCCAGATCTATTTAAGAAGAAAAATTTTTCACAGTTCCCTTCGTTTTTGCAGCAAAATACTTTTTTTTTTTTTTTGGGTTTTTTTTTTTTTTTTAAATTACTGAGAGAAAAAAAAACTGTAAATCAGGAGAAATTTTCTTTTTTTTACTTGAACTGAGAACTTACAGGAAAATATATAAGCTGCAATTCTAATATCTTCCATACGACTATTGCTGTTGTTAATAAATTTAAAGTGAATGAAGAGTAAAAAGAATTCTTCTAAACATAAGGAAATAGTTAATGAAATTAAATTTGAAAACAGAATGTCTTAAATTAAGTACAGGGGATAGGAGTTATTTTTTCTTCAGCTGTAAGGATTCTTTTGTTGTAATTAAATATGATCGAATCCACAGAAATATCCAGGATGGATCTAAGACCTACTCTACGCAGCTTAAGGTGATGTGTAGCAGAGATCTTTGCTGAAAATTCGTTTATTTATTTATATTTTTTAAATTTTTTTGTTAATAATCCTAAAAAATAAATTTTTATCAAGGAAAGACACTTTATTTTGCGAAAGAAAGTTCCTTGTTAAAATTTTTTATTAATTTTTGTTTATAATTAGTATCCTTAAACACCAGTTTTTTTTTTTTTTTTTTTTTTTTTGCCCTACGTTATAAAAATGAGAATTAGAAAGAGATCTTCTGAAAACTTTGAATCTCATAAAAATAGGTAAAAAAAGCGTACACTTTTGCAGATTATTAGAAATTTCAGATCATGTTTTGTCCATTCTATTTTTTTTACTGAAGATTTATACGAAACAATGACATGAAAATGAATTTATGTGTTTTCTTGGCAAGTTTTCTATATATATATATATATATATATATATATATATAATATATATAATATAATATATATATATATATATATATATATATATATATATATAAATATAGTGTTCACCAGAAATTAATTATTAGAAGAAATTAATTACTATTCTAAAATAAGCATACAAAAGAATAGTAAGAACATACAAAGCTAACTTCACAATGATAATTAAAAATATAATAAGAATGTTTTTTTATTTAACTGTTAAACTTTATGAAATATAATTACAATTGGAGTTTTTATTAAATTTTTAACTTTATGCATAATATTATAATGGTTTTACCTGTAGTTATTTTAAATAATTCAAGTATAAAACAACAAAGAATGTAAATTTTAACTAATACTAATAGTTGATAATGCACGCCGAAGGGTCATGCTAGAGATATAACAAATATCTGACCACAGATATTTCAAATGATATTCGCCATAGGTCATATGAACCATGTACAAGAGAGTAGAATATGAAGAAATGTGATTTCATAAATTGCCTTAAAGATTAAGGAAAAGATACTATCTACGTAAATTGCCTGAAATAATAAGGGGTCGAATGCTGTAAAAAGAGCGTAAAAAGTAAATGTTCTGAAATATCACAAGAGTCAGATGCCTGCTGCCAACTCCAGATGAAAAAAAAAAGAAGTTCTAAGAAATGCACCTCTAAATGTGAAGGAGGTAGCAGCAAACGTAGAGATCCAAATAGTTTAGATATATGCCTGGATTACCTGAAGCTTTCGTCTGGTAGATAATGCAACTAGAAAGATAAATGCTGTTAGAAAGACAAATGTAAGGACAAATCAAATTGTAGCAATGCATTTTAACTCTGCTGTTTCCAATCAAACTTTGGATCATAAAAGAGTCAGTGCTGCAAGCAAGACCCTTGCAAGGATGTCTGCGTGAAAGAGACAGAAACTTGCTGCAAAAGAGATCCATGCAGGGACGTCTGCAGGAGAGAGGTGTGCAAGAAAGACAGATGCTTGGAGGAAAAATATAATTTCTGTCCATAGTACAAAGGGTATAATAGCAATCGTGAAATGGCAAAGTAATGTCCAGAGTTCTGCCGATTATCGAACTTATGCAAACCCAAAAAATGCGAGGATGATGACGAAGTGAGCGATTCTTGTTGCAATCCCCTCGCATCTGCTGAAGAGGAAAGCAGCTGCAATTAGTGCGATTATAACTTAGACGAGAAGCAGCGATGTTTTTTCAACATGTGTGATGCAACCTCGAGAAAATGTATGACTTTCCTTGATAAAATCTGATATATTTTATAAGACTATAAAATTTTAATCACTTTTATTTATCTTTTTTTCTGTAAATTTATCATCATTATTATTACTTTTTTTATTTTTAGAATTAGATATCTTTTAAACTTTTTCACTGAAGGATATTAGGATATATAAAAAGTATAATAAATGAATATATTATATTTTATTGTTTTCAATATATTTACCAACTTGAAATGGGATCGTTATATTTATAATTACTTAAAACCGTACTCTGAAATTTTTAAAACTTGTTTCAAGATGCAAAAATTGAAGTAGAAATATTACACTTCCATGTAAATATTTGTCTGAAAGAACTCCTAACCAATTTACTCAGAGGTGGAAGCATATCTTTCTCGGTTTTTATTTAAGCCAGTTTTTATTTAAAAAATTGTATTGGATATAATTCGTTCTTGGACAAATCATTGCTTTTTAAAGGACTAATCTATTTAATATTAGTTACTAAGACGAGTTTTCAGAGTTAAATATGATAATTATGTTATTTAAAAGGTTTAGTTTAATATTAATTTTCAAGACGAATTTTCTGATAAAGATGATTATATGGTGTTTATTCATATAACAAATATAGGTTTTTGATAGGTTCCTGTCTCTTTTATTTGTTTGGGTATTTCAAAGATATTAATTATTTTTGTTTAATAAACATGTATCGAAATATGTCTTCTATTTTTTTTTTTATTTGCTCTGAATTAGAAAATTTGTTCTAGTCATCTCTGTTGAACTACAAATATGTCTACGGCTTTTTCTCTGTAGAAGTAACATAAAAAAAAGGGCATGACTTGGGATCGAACCTTTAGTGAAGAAGAAAAAAAATTGACCAGAAAATTCACAAACATACAAAATCAAATATTTTTACTTTTTTTCCTTTTACCCAAGTTATGCATAAATTATTTACTTCACATATTTGACTCAGGACCTCTTGATAAAGGGAATATTTTATTCTTAAACTTTCTGAACTAAAACTATTCATATATTTTATTTACTATTTAGTACAAGAGATTGTGTCTAAATTTATATATTCTTTATTTATATTTACTTTAATTTAGTGAACACATTGATTTTAAATATAATAATGCTAATTGAGAATTTGAAAATATTATTAAGTTAGTTAACTTTAGTTTAGGCTAGGCTAAATTAGGTTAGTCAAGTAAAGTTATATATATATATAATATATATATATATATATATATATATATAAATATATATATATATATATATATATATATATTATATATATATATATATATAATATATATATATATATATATATATTATATATATATAAATATATATAATATTAAAAAATAAAAATAAATTAATAATATATAATTATATATATATATATATATATATATATATATATATATATATATATATATATATATATATATATATATATATATATATATATATATATATATATATATATATATATATATATAGTAAAAAAAATAAAATGGGGTATGTATGTTTTCTGGATTTGAAAAAAAAGCACACGATAGAGTATGCAGGAAGAAATTTTTTGAAATACTAATGGAAAGGGGGTTGACAGGGAAATTACTGAAGGGAATCAAAGCTTTTTTTATAGATCAAGAGTGAGGGTGAAGAGGGAACTATCAGGATTGGTTTAGCATAGGAGTGGGAGATTGAAACAGGGGTGTGTAATGTCGCCATTGATGGATGGTGTAATTAGAGAAATGGAGAGAGAAGCGAAGTATTTAAGGTTGAGAAATATGGAGGGTGAATGGAATGTGAACGTTTTACTTTTTGCAGATGATGCGCATGTGTTGGCGGCAGAATTTGGAAAAAAAGTTGATAATTCTGGTGAGATAGTTTGAGAGGAAATGTGCGAACATGAGATTGAAAGTCAATCCTCCAATGCAAAGAGGATTGGAGGTGAGGATAAGGAGAAATGGAGGCTGTAGAAGTGGGGGGAAGGAAACTGAATGAAGTGGATGAATTCAAATATCTAGGAATGTTGGTGGAAGGTAAGAGTGGGACGGAAAAAGAAATAAAGAATAGAGTGGTAGAGGGAATGAAGGTGCTGGGGAACCTAAGAGAAGTACAGAGGAAAGGAAAATTTTTTGAAAGAAATAAAGATAAGGATGTTTGAATGTATGTGTTTACCTTCTGTAATGTATGGGTGTGAAACATGGATGATAAATGCTCGAGGGAGGTAAAAGTTTGAATGTCTTTGAGATGAAAGGTTTGAGAGCGATAAGTAAATTGAGAAGGATTGATAGGATTAGAAATGAAAGAATAAGGGAGATATGTAAATGGAGAGGAGTGTAGCGGATAGTAGTGGATAGGAGTGAAGTATTGTTTGGAAATATGTGTAGAATGAATGAGGACAGAATGGTGGGCAAGGTACTTAGGTCCGAGGTGGATGGGGTAGTGGGAAGGGAAGGCCAAAGTGGAGATGGAGTTTAGAAGACGGTAGTAGACTTACAGAGGACAGAGTGAGATGGATGGCGGTGGTGAAAGGAGTTGAAAGGTAGGAATGGGTATGTTCGTGAGGGAATTGTGGCCGACACCACCCCACGAAAGTGGGAAAGGTGATATGTAAATATATATATATATATATATATATATATATATATATATATATATATATATATATATATATATATATATATATATATATATATATATATATATATATATATATATATATATATATATATATATATATATATATATATATATATATATATATATATATATATATATATTCTACAGAATGATAAGCATATATCGGAGGAGCTGAAAACATTTTCTTCTACATATTTCTTCATATTTCTACATATTCCACTTTTCTCTTCATTCTTTTTTCCAGACTCCTTCAACACATTTTTATTCTTTTACATTTTGACCACTTGAATCCTCTTAGTATCCTTTATGAGATTATTATAAGTAAAGGATTTGGAGAAAGGCATTAAAATAGTATTGGTTTGGCCATGAAGCTCGCAAAATAATTTCCTATATAATAATAAATAGATATAGGATTCTTTTCAATGGGATTTTTACCACTTAACCAAATGGGTTATACGTTTTTATAAGCCAGAGTCAAACGATTATTTTTACCTTTTTTAAGTAGGGAAATATCTTGAAAACTTCTTGATTTTACCCTAATTCCTTTTCCCCAATCACTTTCTCAATGATTTTTAACCCTTCTTTTATAAAGGGGAATTGGGAAATATTGCGTACTGCTTTTCGATTTTTAAGACGAAAGAAAAACTAGAAGTCATTTTCTCGAGATTGGAAAAATAACTACTTTTTTAACTATATTTCCAAAAATTCAATTAGTATATGGATTTTTATATGTGTCAGTATGTTTTTTTTTAAATAATATTTAACAGTTATTTTATTACAATTACTATAATTTATATTATTATTATTATTATTATTATTATTATTATTTTATTTTTTTTTTTTTTAGTATTATTATTATTATTATTAATATTATTATATTATTATTATTGCTATTGTTATTATTATTATTATTATTATTATTATTATTATTATTATTATTATTATTATTATTATTATTATTATTATTAATATAATTATTATTATTATTTTGAAAATATTTTGAAAATGTTTTTCTCGCATATTTTTTCCATTTTTGCTTTCTTAATTTTTAGTTCTTCATAGATAAGTGGAAAAAAAAATAAAAAATTAAAAATTAGGAAATTTTTCCTAAACTGAAATTTTCTTTTATTTCAGAATGTGAAAGATTTCCTACTGTTTATTTTCTACTTATTTGAAATGGCAAAAAAATAAAAAGACAAAAATAAAAATAAAAAAGTAATAAAAATAATAAAAATAATAAAAATAAATAAAAGTGAGGTAACATATGATTTAAAATACTCAGAGTAGAAGTAATAGTCTTGTTGTTCTTGTTGTTCTTCTTCTTGTTATAACAATAATAATAATAATAATAATTATAATATAAATAATGATAACAATAATAATAACAATAATAAGGATAATAATAATAAGGATAATAATAATAATAAGGATAATAATAATAATAATAATAATAATAATAATAATAATAATAATAATAATAATAATAATAATAATAATAATAATAATAATATAATCTTTAATCTTTATTTATTTTTTTAGTTTGCAGAATTACAGAATTTGTCCAAACAAAAATACTATACTTTGAATGCATTCATGCTTAACTGAAATGGGAATTTAATAATAAAGTATCATTTGAAATAGTAATAATAATAATAATAATAATAATAATAATAATAATAATAATAATAATAATAATAATAATAATAATAATAATAATAATAATAATAATAATAATAATAATAATAATAATAATAATAATAATAATAATAATAATGATAAATAATAATAATAAATATAATTATAAGATTAAAAATAATAATTATATTAATATAATTTCACTACGTAACATAAAAAATATTATTATATTCTATTGCATTTTATTGCAAGTGTTAAAAAAAAAAAAGATTTGAATCAATAATCCTTTTGATGCTGGTGGTTGCTGATATTGGAGTTGTGCCAATATACTAATTAATGTTACTAATTATATATATATATATAATTAATAATACTATTATTATAATAATTAATTATACTAATTCTCA
>SEYY01004114.1:25000-27500 GCA_009176605.1 Armadillidium nasatum
ACACACACACACACACACTGTTAATTTGAAGAAATGTGCCTGAGGCTTCAATCAAGTAAATCATTGTAAGAATTCAACTAAAAAAAAAATTGCCAAAAGATAAAAGTTACAATCATGGGAGATGAGACAATGAAGAAACGCCATATTTTGTTATCTTTCGCTTCAAAATATTTTATCTTCACCTTTCTTAGTTTCTCATTCTCCTTCTCTCTTTTTTTCAGTCTCTTTCTCTTTCTCTCTTCTCTGTAAGTCTATCTTTCTTAATGTCTCTTCCCTCTCTCCATCTCTCTCACTATCTCTGTCTGTCTGTCTGTGTGTCTCTTCTGTCTCTCTCTCCATCTCTCTTTCTCTCTCTTCTCTTCTCTCTCACTATCTCTGCCTCTCTGTCTATATGTCTTCTTTTGTCTCTCTCTTTCTCTTCTCTCTGACTGTATGTCTATTTCTGTCACCTCTCTCTCTCCATCTTTCTCGCTCTCTCTCTCTCTCTCTCTCTCTCTCTCTCTCTCTCTCTCTCTCTCTCTCTCTCTCTCTCTCTCTCTTTCTGTAACAGTCAACTGTAATCAAATAAGCTACGTTGCAGATCCCTTACATAAAAATTGAAATTAAAATATTTTTGCAAACTTGAATTTTGTATGAAAATTATTTCACGAAGATCCCATTTTTAAGAAATTCTTCATTAAAATTTTTTTTGGTAATTATGCATTTTTAGAAATTTATTTTGTAATAAACTTCATTAAAATTTCGAAATTCTAACATTAAATATTTTTTATTTTATTTTATTTTTGTAAACGTAGTCTAAATCTATCATACATATTTAATGCTTATATAAGCATTGTGTAAATTGCCAGAAGGTTTCTGCCAAATAAAAGTACAGAACAAAGTGCACAAAGTACACAGCAAAGTACACAAAATAAACAAAGAACACAAAGTACACAAAGCTTATAAATTTGTACGAGCCACACACATAGAAACGTATACAGGTGGTGTAAATTTTTCTTTAAGTAAATTATTTATTACATTTCATTAAAGTATAAAATAAAAATAATATTCTTCCTTCAGGAAGGACTTGCGTCCTATCAGTGGGATCTTTCGAGAAAGATCCTTGGGTTTCAGGGGTCCACAGTTAACACCTCTGCCAGGTCCCGGCCTATCTCGGATGCCAAAGATTATTCCCATCAGTGAAAAGAGCACTCAATTAGTATATAAATATATAATATATATATATATATATATATATATATATATATATATATATATATATATATATATATATATATATATATATATATATATATATATATATATATATATATTAATTTTCGGCATTTATGTGAGCAATAATATAGTGTTACGTGTAAGAAATTTTTTAATTCTTTAATTAAATTACTTTAATTTGCACAATAATAATGTGTTGTATAAGAAATTGTTTTAAATTGCGCAATAATATTGATACGTGTAAAGAAATTATTTAATTTGCACAATAATATTGTGTTTTATGTAAGAAATTATTTAAGGTGAAACACAATATTATTGTGCAAATTAAGGAATTTCTTACACGTAGTAGTAGTATTGAGCAACTAAAACAATTTCTTATAGGACACAATATTATTGTGCAAATTAAAGAATTTCTTTCACGTATCAATATTATTGCGCATTTAAAACAATTTCTTATACAACACATTGTTATTGTGCAAATTAAAGAATTTAATTAAAGAATTAAAAAATTTCTTACACGTAACACTATATTATTGCGCACATAAAAGCCGAAAATTAATAGTCACGACAGTTTTAATGCACGCATAAAACATAAAATTCTTACTCAAAGCAGAATATTTTTATTCACATAAACATAAATTCCAACAAAAAATATTATTGCATATAATACTCAAAGTTTTCACATAATACTCAAGATTATTTCTCACATAAAACACATAAAATTCTTTTAAAAAACTTTTTTTTATTGTTCGCTAAAACTCACAAATTTCTTACATAAATTTTATAAACAAAACATGCTATTGGTCACATAAATTGTTAAATTTTTAACACAAAAAATTAATGTTATTGCGCACATAAAACACAAAGTTCCTTCACAAAATATTTTGGCATATAAAACACACAGTTCTTACATGAGACACAGTATAATTGCACACATACATTTCTACACAAAACATTGTTGCGCACATGCACAACGTTCTTACATTCACACATAAAAACGCACAAAGTTCTTAACACAGAATAGTTAAACACAAGAAATGCATGAAGTTCTACACAAAATACAATATTTTTGGGCACAATTAACACATAAGATTTCTATACGAAACACTATAGGCGCATAAAGTTCTTATATGAATCTATTTTTGTACATTAAGTTCTTATATCAAATAAAATTATTGCGCACATAAATTTCTGGTACGAAATAAAATTATTGCGCATTTAAAGTTGTTGAGCCAAATTTATTGCACACATAAAGTTCAATATATGAAACGGCATTATTGGGCAC
>SEYY01004114.1:35000-37500 GCA_009176605.1 Armadillidium nasatum
AAACGTTTCATATATATATATATATATATATATATATATTATATATATATATATATATATATATATATATATATATATATATATATATATATATATATATATATATATATATATGCTTAAAAACAGATAGGATAAGTAAGAAGCATCAGAAGGAAGATTGAGAAGATATAATGCTTAAATATCTTCAAGATCTATTTTGAAAAATAGAGATTATACAGAGAATGCTTAAGGAGTGTATTGAACAGATGAAAAAATAAATAATTACGGAAATGTGTTTAAAATATGAATTTATTGACTTAATATTTCAGCTTTTTTTTGAAAATTGAAGAATTAAATAAAATTTAATTAAAATATTTTTCAAAATATATATGGAGGAGCTACAAATTTCTCTAGATAACGAACTTTTCTTCTTTAAATGAAGAATTCAACGTTAATGTTAGGAGTATAAAATTTTAATATCATATATTTGGACAGGCGACATTGGATCATACGAGTGGAGCGAAGAGCAAGGGTGACAGGACTAGCAACCCGGCCCTGTAATGATTGATTATTGCTTGCAGCAACTCCAGGACCAGCATGGGAAACCAAAGCTCAGTGAAGCATCTTCTGGAAGTCTATGTATAAGAGTATTAAAAAGGTTAAATGGAGACAGTACTAGTCCACTGAAAGGGTGAAAACCCTACCTGTAAGTTTAAATATCTCAAGGACTAATTTTACCACTCTTTTTAATATACTTTTAAATATTCAATAAAAAAAAAAGTGTCAAGAAATATTTTTATTTTTTATTTTTTTATTTTATATATATATATATATATATATATATATATATATATATATATATATATATATATATATATATATATATATATATATATATATATATATATATATTATATATATATATATATATATATATATATATATATATATATATATATATATATATATATATATATATATATATATATATATATATATATATATATATATATATATATATATATATTCTTTAAAAAATATTCCAGAAATATTATATTTCTTTCAAAAAATTCTTTAAAGAAATTGTCAAGAAACATTCTTATTAATTTTAAATATTCTTTAAAAATATTCAAGAAATATTTATATTTATTTTAAATATTTTTTAAAGAAATTATCTAGAAATATTTTTATCAAGTCCTTGAGCCGAAAAATATGATCTAGAGCCCTCTAGGAGGGGGACTTTTAAGAGCAGATGGAGAAAGCTGGTGGTCCCACTGACAGGGTGAAAACTCTTCTATGGAGATATATATATATATATATATATATATATATATATATATATATATATATATATATATATATATATATATATATATATATATATATATATATATATATATATATATATATATATATATATATATAGATAGATAGATAGATAGATAGATAGATAGATAGATAGATAGAGAGAGAGAGAGAGAGAGAAGAGAGAGAGAGAGAATATTTTTTTTAATTTTTACCTCTGGTTGGCAAAAAACCAGAGACCTACTAAAATTTCCACCAGAGTTAAAAGCAGAAAATTAGAAAATTGGAAATCTGGTCAAATTAAAGGCCTGCATACATACATACATACATACATACATACATACATATATATATATATATATATATATATATATATATATATATATATATATATATATATATATATATATATATATATATATATATATATATATATATATATATATATATATATATGTGTGTGTGTGTGTGTGTGTGTGTGTGTGTGTAATTTGACTGGCGTTGAGAGTGATTGAGCTTGGAGACAGATAGGGAGAAGAAAAGTTAGGAACATCATAAGAAACTCAGAAGAGAAAAAGAAGAGGAGAAAAAAAAGAGAATAGAAGAGAAGGGTAGTCTGTTTGATCTGAGGCTTCTTGATCTTCTTCCTGAGGTTGCACAATTTGTAGAATTATGCGCGAAGAATAATATTGAAAAAAAGTTTACATTTTTTTTTTTGATTTTTCGTTATAATATTTCAGTATTTTTTTTTTTTTTTTAAAGTAAATGAACAGAAATTCAATAAAATTATGTGGTGAAGCAACACATCTTTCGATACTACGTACTTTCGGCAGTTAAATGGAGAATAAAATACTAAAAAAAAAAAAAAAAAATTTTTTAGATAGAGGTAACTTATGCTCAATAAAGTATGATTATTTCGTCGCAGTCAAGTCAAATGAAGAATATTTCTTCGCATGGTTCTAGAGGCTAGGGAACCCTTTTAACCAGTTTTTCTTTCTTCTCACGTACGATTGCAGGATTTTGAAAAATTTCTGCAGTCAACACCACCCACCCTGCATTATACGGGATATGGTGCAGTGATAATAATATATATATATATATATATATATATATATATATATATATATATATATATATATATATATATATATATATATATATATATATATATATATATATATATATATATATATATATATATATATATATATATATA
>SEYY01004114.1:60000-80000 GCA_009176605.1 Armadillidium nasatum
AATAATTATATTATAAATATATATATATATATATATATATATATATATATATATATATATAATATAATATTAATATAATATTAAAATATAATATATTGGTATAAATTAAGTATTATTAATTAAAATATTATTATATATAATCAAAAACTATTTACCAATAAATAACTTTTCTAATATATATATAATATAAAATATTGATATATTAAATTTTTTAATATTATATAATATAAAAAATATAGAAATTTTATTTATAAATTATAAAAAAAAAAAAAAAAATTATATTTAATTATATTCTGTGAAATAGTTTATATTTTTTACCGGAAGAAAAGTTTTATTTTTCTAGATCTATTATATAAAGTTTTTTTTTTTTTTTATTTTTTTTTTTGTATTTTTATTTTTCAAGAATACGGTGCCAAACCATTTTTATAATGAAAGTTGGATATTATTCAAAATTATATGCTAAAAATTTAATAACTTTTGTTAATTAAAAAATGACCAATATAAAAAAAAAATTAACTAAAAAATATTTAGAAAAATTTTTTTTATTTAAATTTTATTTTTGGTGTGTATAAGGATGAAAATTCCTTATGTACTTTATTCGATAATTCGTTGGTTAATATATTCAAAAGTCCATTTATGGCCAAATTTTCAAAAATTCCCAAAGTTTGAAATATCTCGCTTCAAACAAAGATTTAAAATGTAAATAAAAATTGAAAATATTACAAATAAAAAAAAATAGTTTTTTTTTTTTAATAATTTTTTTTTACATAAAGTTGTATTCAGTTCAATTTTCAGCTATTTGGACAGTGTTTACCCAGTTATTCATTTTTTTCAACTTTGGGTCCAAATAAGTTTCAAACCGTTATGACTAAAAAAATGCTGAAATCTCAGAACTTGAAAAAATTCAATAATTGAAAATTTCAGCTTAATCAGTCAATAATAAAAAAAAAATTTCAAACAAAATAAGAAAATTAAGATTTTTTTCTTTTCTGTTTCTATTTGATCCTTTTTATGAATGTTATTTTGTTTTTATTTTAGATACTCCAAAAAGATTTGTAAATTTTTTTACTTTACACCCGTTCCTTCTAATTTCATAATTAGTATTTTGAAATTTGAAAATTTAAAGTACATACTGAAAGCTGATTTTTAAAATATTGTGAAAGTATAAACAAAATATAATTTTTTAAATAATGCCTAAATGATAAAGTTTATAAATAGCAATAAATACAATATATGTATAAATATTAAATTTAATTTTATATCTATTTTTTAAATTTATTTTCTTATATAAAAAAATATATATAATAAATAATTTTTTTTTTTTTTGTATTTTTTAAAATTTAAATAGTAACATTTTATTATTTTCTATATAAATATATTTTATATATATATATATATATATATATATATATATATATATATATTCACCAAAAGTTATCCTATAAACTTAATGGGTAGACTGTACAGTATGCAACATAATAATTGACTGTCAATTAAAAATTAATGTGTTCCGACCAATACAGTGAGACTTATTAATTGGTAATTGTTTAATTTGCTTATCTGTACATTCCTAGTTCAGACCTCAAAAAAATGGTGGTTATCCAGTAGGAATGATAGTTAAATTTTTAATATTTTTAAAATATTTTGCCAATTATTTATCATTCTTTTTAAAATTAGAACATATTTCAACTTTTTTATTGATATGAATTAAATTTTTGCTGGCTCTATTCTACTGTATCATTATCCTATTTTTTTTTATCAAGTTAACACACAGAAAATGTATTGCTCTAAAATTTAAGTGAAAAAAGTTTCAGGTAAAATGTTATTTATTGTTACAAGCCGGCATTGAATATTCTTTATTGTACAGAAAGTACAAACACAAAATAGTTGTGATTGTGTTTATAAAAAGCCTAATGAAGTCAGGAAAGCAGCTTTGCACACACATCAGATTTCCAGGAAGAAGTGTTCCTTGTCAGTCCAATGTGTTTTCAGAATATTCAAAGACCATGTTGCCATATATATATATATATATATATATATATATATATATATATATATATATATATATATATATATATATATATATATATATATATATATATATATATATATATATATATATATATATATATATTATAGCATTTGTATCTTTGACTTGATTTTCTTAACTATGGTAAAAGAAAAATTTAAATAAGTACCAGTTGATGTACAAAAATGCTGTGCTGTGCTTTATTAAGGCTTCTTTAATACATTTAAATTTATTTTGTGCTTGTAGTTTCCATTGAGTGAAAAATAAAATTCAATAAAAAGTGTTACTTACTTTTTATTGTATTTTATTTTTTATTAAAAAAAAAAAAAAATTTCTCTGTGGCAATGCGTTAGTTTCTCAATTTACCTTATTTTATCAGCTTTGTATTTTTTGTAGGATTCAGAGGTATGTTGGAAATGTTGAACATGTGGTGTTTGATAAGTCAAGTTCTCCATCAAGAAGAGTTATTGTGTCAACAGCTCAGAATGTTGTAGCTGCACTTTCAACTAAAACAGGTAAATATTTGATCTTAACATTTTTTTCAACTATGTTTTTATTTCATGAAGTATTTTAAAAGTTTTGATATTAAGATTTTAATGTTCCATATTAAAATATTATTGTAAAAGTCGCAGTACCCTTTTAATTTACTTATTTTACCAGTATCTCGAAACTTTCTCTTTAGAAAATATTTTGCTGTAAGAAAAAGACTTAAATTATCGAATGTAGCATTAGTATGTATGGTGTGGGGTAATTATTGTTGAGAATAAGAAAAGACATATTGTGACAGATTTCTGGGAGTCAAGGTATAGAAGGTAAAATAATTTAAAATAATGATTAATGTATAACATGTAGTTAAAAGGTTGATTATAATTTAAAACATTGTCCATTGGTTTAAACATCACACATTAAAATTAAAACTTCAACTCTATTATAAGACATCATAAAAATTTTTTATTGTCCATATGAGAGAGTAAATAGGTAAATTAGTGTAATTGATTTATTAATTACCAAGATTTATGTTGGAAGATCTAAGGTTGACTCTACATTTTCATGATGCTTTAAGATGTTATTAACTACTTTTCCATTTTATTTGTGTACAAATATTAGGTGATATTTTGTGGCGACAAATTTTAGAAGATAAAGATAATGGAAAGATTGAAGTACTGTCATCACATGATCATTTCGTATCTGTGGTAATTGGAAATCTAATCAGAACTTGGGATGTTCACAAAGCATCTCTGGAACGTGAAGTTCTACTTGAACTCAAACCAGATTGGTAAATTAATTTCTTTTATCATATCCCCTCTGAGAAATCTAACCATTTTATCTAATCTGTGTATATAATTTTTATTTTGTTGATATATCTTTTTTTACGTCACCTCAGTGATATCAGAAGATACTTCTGATTGCTTTACCTCATTTTCATTTTATCATATCAGTTTTTTTTTTTTTTATATATACATTCATAATCTTTAATAAGTTCTCTTTTTTTTTCTATAAATGTTTGCTTTTATTCCATTAACTAACCTAGCATTTGTTTTAACAACAACATTTCTCTGCCTGTGCTTTATCAATTTAATATCATTGTTCAAAATCCATATTGTATTGTTGACCTCTCTCATAAGATTTCACATTTGATTTTAACTTAATTCTTTTAGGCAATATAATACTAATTACGTTTCAGAAAAAGAAGTAAAATTTGTTTTAATGAATTAACTAGAAATTTATACTGAATGATGATTTTTGTCATGTTTTTTTGTGTATTCAGAACCAAAGATTGGGAAATTTACAAATAAAATTTATTGCATATTCAGACTGATGTAAACTTGAGCTCATTTCAAGTTAACTTCTTAAGACTAGGATAAGTCCAATCTTAGTTACTAGGGTTTTCATCAGTGCCAGATACTTTCACATTTTATATTAATCTTTAAAATGTTAACTCAGTTCCTTAGTAAAAAAATTTGCACCATTAAAAAATCAGAAGCAGAATTTTTATATTAAATTTGTATGAAATTTTATTTCTTTTTTTAAAGTATAGATATACTTCTCATATTTCACTAAAAATTTCCTTAGAAATTGATAATATTTTCTTTGTATAAGGAGTGAGAACATCTTGGGTTACATGTTTGGCTTTGGAATTAATCCTGAAGATCTCTTTATGGTCAGTTTATCAGTTGGAACTGTGAATGTCACTTCTTTTGACTTCACTAACCGGTTCAGTTAATCACGAAAGAAGATTATCAGCACCTTGGTTGAAATCTGGAAGCAAGTAAGAAAACAGGATTTTTTATTTTATTTTAATCTGGATACATTGTACAATTTTCTTATTGCAATAAACCTTATTTTTCATATAATTTACGAAATATTTTTTTTTTTTTTTAGGTGTACAATCAGTGGAGATGTATTAGTGTGCTTAGACCTTATTAGTGGAAATATATTTTCCTTAAACTTAAATTCGGTAAACTCTGCTTTTATATCAAAGCCAGTGATATCTATTGGATTCAATGAAGTAACTAAGCAAGAAGGTGCTGCCAATCCTTCTATGGTTTCGTTGAATAAAATATATGGTTCAGAATCTCATTTTCTTGTTAAGGTAAGTTCCATTGTTGAAGATTTGTAAAAATATTTTAATTATGTACACTAGCAATTTTTTATGCTTCAAAAATATTTTTTTAATTGTATGATCTTTAAGACTGAAAGTCAAATTAATTTTAAAAATTCTTTTAGTTATTGATTTTTTAAGGATGGTATTTGATAAATTAAGCAGTTATATTTTTAAATGATAGAAATTGAGACATGTTGATAGTTAATAGGGTTTGCATTGAATTACTAAGAGTTAAGTGGAAGTTAATAGGAGGGGTGCAACCATCCAGAAGATTGAAGTGAATTATTAAAAAATCAAAGAAAATTTATCATTTTTAATAGCTACATATAAAATAGTTACAAATAATATAGGAAATGTAATTATTCAGATAATTATTATATATATATATATATATATATATATATATATATATATATATATATATATATATATATATATATATATATATATATATATATATATATATATATATATATATATATATATATATATATATAATATAAAAAGTTCACATCTCACGGGCACTGCCCTATTCGAGGAGAAGAACTTTTCTAGGTAGTATATATACCTAGGATCCCCAAGTGGGATCGAACCGGCGCCCTCAAGCACGTGAGTCAATCACCCTACCGTTTGAGCCACGGTAGACGGCATATATATATATATATATATATATATATATATATATATATATATATATATATATATATATATATATATATATATATATATATATATATATTATATATATATATATATATATATATATATATATATATATATATATATATATATTAAAAAAGCATCAAAATATGAAGTTATTTGAAAAATTATTAGAGAATAGCAGAGTAATATAAGCTGGAGAACTACTTTGTGTGGTTATGAAATGGAGAGTTAAATAAGTTAAATATGCTACCATAGGAAATAATGTTTGGAGAATTCTAGCAAAGAAATTGAGTACGGGAGAAAGGATTAAAAATTAGAGCTATTGCTTGAAAGTAGAATAAAAAAGTAAGGAAAGAGAAGTGGAAAATATAAATGAGTTAAAGTTATGATAAGTAATCTAATAAAATAAAAGCAATAGGAATGCTGTCAAGGTAAAGTTAAGAGTGTCTGATTTGTAAAATATGAAAGCAAGCAAACTTAAACTTTAGTTTGTTGAAACAACACCCAATAAAATAAGGTTGTGGTTGTGAAGGTGAACTATTTTTTAATTTCTTTTCCCTGTAAATTGTGGTGGTAAAAATTTATATTTATACAAGAAGAAATGTATTGAATACATATTTAAAAAATAAAAAAATGTAAATTAAATCTTATTTCCTTTCAAATAAGAATTGAAGTCAATGGGGCATATACTGACTATTATTATTATTATTGGTTTTATTTATTTGTAACAATAGATTGGCTCAAAGAAGAAATTGATTCATTCGCATAAAGATGGACTTCATTTGGTTAAAGACCTTTCAGATGTTCAGGCAGTTGCTTTTGAAGAAGAGACACTATTCACTGTTTCCCAGTCTTTACGGGTAAGTAAGGAGAACAAATTTATATCCTTCAGAAGTGTATTTTGTTTAAGCAACATTCGATGGTTCGAAAACTTGATGAAACATCACCTTTGCTTAATGTTTCTATACTAGTCTTTTTGTCTTTGATTTAGTGTGGTAGTTCTAAGTTAATTTATTTATACAATATTTTTTTTCTTCATATATTAGCAAAAAGTTTCTCATACTCTTTAAAATTGAAGTATTTATTCTAATCTGGTATTCCTTCTCTTCATAAATATTTTATTTAAATATTTATCTATTTTATATTTTTCTTTACATTCATAAAGTAAGAACCAATCATATTTGTTTTAATTTAAGTAGTTTTATAGTTTTTCATTATTATTATTATTATTTATATCACAAGAAAGGTTTATTCTTTCTTAAAATACTCATAATTAAGGAACTATTCGGTTGCTTTTGTTTACAGACCTTAACATTGCAAGCTGTTGACTTGAGCACTGGAAATGAAATAGGTGAATTGGGTGTTGTTGTTGAACTTCCTCTTCAGAGCGGCGCTGTACAATCTCTTGCTATTCATTCTTTTACCAGAAAAGATGGAGGAACTGCTTTGAGGGCCTTTATTAGCTGTTCCGATCACTCAGTTCACCTCATTAGTAGTGCAGGTTAGATTTTTTGATTTATATGGTTTGATTTTATATGTAAGAATTCAAGATATTTGTAGAATCAGGAAAGTTGATATTTTTGGTAGATACTGAGTAGTTTCATTTTGTATAGTAATATGAGTATAAATATTGTTAGATCCACATATAGTAGGTTACCCTTAACTACTTTTAAATCTGTTTATTGTTTTCATAAATTTTTTATAATTATACTGGTTGAATTATAATTATATATTATTATTAAAATTATAATTATTAATTATTATTATTATAATTATTATTAAAATGTCTTAATTGTCACTGCAAAGTCTTATGAAATATATTCTGATACATTTGACTAGCTATAGAGTAGATATTAGGCTTGCAGCATAAAAAAAATATTTAACATTTTGCTTATATTTTTCAGGAGTTGTTTGGTCAAGAGAGGAAGCACTTGCTCAGATTTTAACTGTAGAAGCTGTTGACTTACCTATTGAGGGAGCTGCTACATCATTTCAGGATCCTATATCCTATGATGCTGGTTTGTTGATATTTTTTCGTAATGTATTATGTTATTTGTTTAAATATATTTTTTTTTTTTGTGATTGTTTTTTCTTTTTTAATTGGAAAAGTAGCTAAAATTGAGAAAAAGGAATTAGGTAAGTGGCACAACATGGATACAAATTATATGTAAACTGCATAATTTAGTTAAAAAATTATTTTAATAAATATGGAAGGTTTGTATTTTCTCTACGACAAGTTACAGTGTATCTGTCCAGTATGTGAATTTTAATACAAGCCAGGTTTTTTTTTTTTTTTTATTTTTTTATTTTTTTATTTTTTTTGTATCTTTAATAATTTTACTCCCATTCACCATTGTTATTATTATGAAATGTTGTTTCCCTACGTTTTACATTTTAAAATCTGAAATTAACTTTTCTCAATAGCTAGAATAAAAGAACTTGAAAGAAGAAAACAATGTTAGAATTTTTTTTCTTTCATAAATGATTGAATTGATATTGATATACGATATTACTTTCCTTTTGCATTATAAAAATAAAGCTCTCATCGTTGTTTTCGTCAATCATTGGGTTAAATCGCACCATTCCCCTAGCGTTCGTAGTTTTCACCTCAGATTCTACAGTACACGTTCTATATGTAAATCCTTCATAGAAAACTCACAAGCTGGTTGCATGAACATAGGCGCATATACACTTCTCAATATTGCCCAAAAACAAAACACAACATTCTTTCATACAATCTGAACACGTTTCTCTGTCATACTTATACAAGCCTCATTCATACTCTTCACATTTTTTATCTTTCTATTACTACTACTGCACACTTGAAAGTATATAAAGATTTTAAGAGAGTTGTCATTTGTTTTTTGTATTTCTTACTAATATCTTGCTATCTTGCAAGGAAATTAGATTTCATTTTGATTTTTAAATCATATTTTTCGTATGTGTGTCTGTATATATATCTTATATATTCTTTTGTTTTAAAAACTTAGCAAAATTTGATATTTAAATCATATATTTCGTATGTGTGTTTGTGTGTGTGTGTATATATCTTATATATTCTTTTGTTTTAAAAAACTTGACAAAATATTTTTAGGTATTGTGCAGAGTTTTCTACACCGAATTAAAGGTCAGACCCTTCAAGTTATTGGATGGCTCAATTCCTTTTTGAGGAGAAAAGATGGTTTTGAAATTACGAGACATTCTATTACGAGGGATAAATTCAATACACGCAAATTAATGGTGGTGGTTACAAGTAGTGGAAAGGTTAGCATATATATATATATATATATATATATATATATATATATATATATATATATATATATATATATATATATATATATATATATATATATATATATATATATATATATATATATATATATATATATATATATATTATATATATATATTTTTATGGGTTCTTTATTGTTATTTAAAGAAAAAAGGAATTTTTTTTTAAGAATAATATGGTTTCTTGTCTAGAAGCTTTTTTTTTTTTTTTTCTTTCAATATAAACCTATCTCTTGAGTAATATGAAAGCACAGAGAACGCTTCAAAAATTAAGATGTAATACAAAAGAGCTGTATAATACTCAAGATGTAGTCAGTGAAATGGGTTTGATAAATTATATTGGAGATAAGGAGTTACAGCTGGACATTTTTTGCAATATATGATTCAAAAGATTGTTTACTAAGGCATAAGTGATGTATATTTGATCGTTATTAAAAATAAAAGTTAAAATTTGGAAAAAATTTTAAAAAAATTAATATTAATATATATATATATATATATATATATATATATATATATATATATATATATATATATATATATATATATATATATATATATATATATATATATATATATATATATATATATATATATATATATATATATATATATATATATATATATATATATATATATATATATATATATATATCCACTAGGTATTGGCAGTGGACACCTGGACTGGAGACATCATTTGGAGTCTATTTGTACCTGTCTTATCCCCATTTAAAAATGAAAAATTTCTTCTTTTCACTCAGAGAACATCAGCGCACTTTCCTCGTGAACCTCAGTGTATTATTACAGCCAAACATTCTGTAATTATTATTATTATTATTATTATTATTATTATTATTATTATCGGTATTTTCGGTAAAAATTATTGATGTGATCTATTTTGGTATCGATCCCTAATTATTATTATTATTATTATTTTCTCTGAGAAAATTAGTTTGATGTTTAGATTGATATAAGTAATAAATATTTTACTGTGAAGTACAATCAAAGCTTATAGAGTATGATGATAAGTAAAAATTGTATTAAAAAATAATATAGATATTTGATTGATAAAATTAAATTAAATAGCATGGTGTTTAAAAGCAGGAACATTCTTATTTTAATACAAACTATATTGAAAATGATGCTGATTATTGATTATCTTTTGGAGTATGTTAACTTAGTATATATTAATTTTTGTTGATTGGATTGGTTTGACATGTTTTGAAAGTAGGTGTGCAGTTCGGATAAGACCTGTCATTATTATATTCGCTAGTTACTTAGTGAACGAAGATTAATAGTATGGTTGATTGAAATAAAAGTATAAGTTTAATCCTATTGATACCAATGGTAATATTTAGATTATTTGTACTGGATACAGAGGAACTAAAGTTCATGGGTCGTGTACTTTAATTTAATAAAAAAAGTTTCAGGGGGCAGGTTCTTTTGTTGTTAAAATGTAAAATTTTTGAAAGGAGTGCTATTAGGTTTATAGTTTCTATAGTTTTATAATGTGAAGCAGAATTGATGAAAGAAATATAATGGTTCAAAAAAGAAATTTTGTTAAATGCATTTTGAGTATTTTGGATAAAAATAGTACTGGTAATATGTATTTGTTAGTGAAAGGAAGAATTATTTTTAAAATTTAAATTGGGCAGAATTATATATTTGTGCGATTATTTTTATATTTGTTAAATAATGTAAATGTTGGTTTAAAATAGAAGGATAATCCTCATGTCTTATTCTAATAATGAAATAAATGACGCTGTTTAATTAAAATAACATTTAAGAGAGTGTCATAAAACAGAGGACTTAAAATTAAGTTTTATAATTATTCACAACAGTGGCAAGCAAAGGGGAGATACGAGGAAGCGTACATTTTAACAGTTCTGTAATCGGTAATTAAATCGAAGATTTTTTTTTTTTTCCCCCGTATTGTAAAGAATTTTAAGTCAAAAGTTTCGATTGAGATAGAGTTTGAATTGACAATTTTATCTAGTTAAATGTTAAATGTCTCGACCTAAGTGAAGTCAGAATTGAAAGCTGGAGAATAGGAATATGTGGATTTTTAAACATTGAAAAACTATTTGAGATTTTGCCACCCTGTATTTGAAGATGGAAAATGTAATAAACATTAAGCTTTGAAGGACTGAATATATGTGCAGTAAGAATATTTAATCATGCTTAGAAAGTTGAAATCTTTGTGAAAACGTCTTTGCAAAAAGACTTTGCTTATATTTGAGTTAGGTTTTGTGTACAGAGAGGAAGAGATTATTAACTATTTAGAATTTGGTGTAGGTAATTGGTGCTTATTTACAATGAAATATATATATATATATATATATATATATATATATATATATATATATATATATATATATATATATATATATATATATATATATATATATATATATATATATATATATATATATATATTGAAAATTAGATTATTTAGATTAACAGAAATATATGGAGAAAATTAATTTTCGAAACAGGTTTAAAATTAATTAATATTCATAAAGGTTTAAAATTTAAGTAACATGTATAAAAAGTATTTACTTTGACAGGTTACAGGAGAAGGTCTTCTATTGGTTTTCAATCCTCTTACTGGAGAAGGATTAGGAGAAAATGGTGGTGTTATTCCCTTAGGATACCAAATTTTACAAGCTTCTCTTCTTCAACATATGGATGAAAATTATATTAAACCTCTTCTCATTATTGATAGTAATTTGCGTCCTCATGTATATCCCAGAAATGGCGAGATGGTTGTTTTACAGTGGAAGAGTTCTTTATATGTGACTCTCGCGCAGCCAGAAACTTCCATTCTGAAAGGATACTCTTTAAGAGATTCTAAACCAGGGGTATGTCAATTTCTTTTTGATGTTTTAGTCTCATGTTCTTAAGGAGCATTTTTCATGCATGTTATATTTTAATTTATTTGATTTATACATTTAGAGAGAAAAATATTATTGCAGGTAACAGACTTCTGCTAATTTGCTCCTTAAAAACACTTATTTTTTTGTAGCTATTAATAATTGTTTATAATTTCATATATGATCATTTTGTTTTTCTCTTAAAAGAATCTTTCACACAATTATATCTTTTGAAAACACGCAAAGTTATCAAACTTTAATCTGTTCTTTCTTTCAGAACTTAATGCTAAGTGAAGTATGGAGTTTATCTCTTGCAAGCAGTGGATCTATTTCAGGATTTTATCCGAAACCTATGGGAGAAAAAGTCCATTCTCAAGGACGAGTATTACCTGATAGATCTGTTTTGTACAAATATTGTAATCCCAATCTTGCTGTTGTTACTACATACCGCTTTGACAAAGTTGGTAAGTCATTTTTATTATTATTATTTTTTCTAATAAGAGTTTATAAAATTTTAAAACTGAGTTTGATGAATATATTATGCGATTTATAAATCGTCATTTTTTTTTATTTCAGGGACCTTAACCGTTTATCTGATAGACACCGTTACAGGTACAATTTTAGAATCTGTTATTCATAAAAAAGTATCAGGGCCTTTCCATGTTGTCCACTCAGAAAATTGGATTGTCTATACTAGTTTTAATGAAAAGTCCCGACGTCATGAGGTTAGTTGTTTGAGTATCAGCGATAAAAATCTTTTAAGCATCAGGAAACGTTTAATAACATGAAATATCTTTAAAAACTTAAGTTGGGGCTCTGATTCCCTAAATCTTATTCTTTCATCCCACCACAACCTACCCCAGGAATTATTAGTAAATCACTGGAACACCATTTCAGGTTACCAGTTTAGAATTGTTTGAGGGATTAAGCCAAGCCAATGTAACTGCATTCTCTTCTTTTGGTGCCAAAGCAACTCCTCCAATTCTAGAAAGACAAGCTTTTATAATTTCTCAAGGGGTGCAAGCAGCTGCTGAGAACAACTACGGAAAAAGGAATCACTACAAAATTCGTTATCTTTGCCCTTAGGTCTGGTAATGTTTTGCAGGTATGACTTTATATTATTTTTAACTACATATTATTACTTGAGATTAAGTTAATTTAAAACCTACTCAAAGTAAACAAGCGACAACTTTAATATTTTATATTACTGTAGATAATTTAGTTTTCCAGTTCTTTCTTTATTGGAAGTATATATGTATAAAAATTAATATTAAATAAATACACTTGCAGCCCATGTAAGGGACATTCCATACACATAAACGGACCTTACATATACAACAGTCAAGCAAAAAGTTCCGCCTTTGTTGAATATTTTTATTTTTTTTATTTGCGATGAAGGTGTATCAGCAAAAACTTATAATTAATACTTTTAAAAAGACTGGTCTTGTTTTTAATTGTAGGGACTAAACTTACAACATATACATTAATCCTTATCAGTGTTCCTTTAAATTGCATTATCTTTAAAAGTAATTATATAAGTTAATTTATACTAATTAATTGCTATTCTTACTTGTTATCTGTGTGCTCTGTTTTCTTTTATATATGTAGATGTCGAAGTTGTTTTTAGACCCCAGACGACCTATGACTCATGGAGGTTTTCGAGACGAGCACCTTCCTGGGTACCTGCCTGAATTGCCCTTTTCACCACAAGAAATGATTAATCATAACCACTCGTTACCAAGAGTTTCAGCTATTTACACCTCTTTTACGGGACTAGAGTCTACATGTCTCGTTCTAGTATATGGTTTGGGTAAGTGTTTTTTTGTTATTTAGGAAAAAAAATTAATTGTATTATTATTACTACTACTACTACTGAGATTATTATTAATAATGCTACTAAATAGAGCTATTGTTTTGTTTGATTCTAGGTAGTTTAATTAAATAAGTTTTTACCTACTTCATGTTTTTTCATGTTTGACACTTTTCACTTTCAATCAGTTTACTACAAATAAATTTCATTTTCTTTGTAGTTTAATCTTTATGACACATTATACCTCTTTGTTGTACGTTGTGTTACTAAATTTACACAAAACAAAGGAAAGTATGTTGTTTATAAAGATGTTTTCACTTGACTTTCATGTAATATTGTTGTATTTATTTATTGTTTAATATTTCGTTGATTTCGATTTTTTTCTCTTTAAACAAGCTTTGTGGACATTAATTAAATAAACCTAGTTTTTACTTATTTTATATCTTTTTTTTTTTGTTTTTTTTTTATAGATGTGTTTTACACCAGGCTCTTCCCGAGTAAAATGTTCGACGTTTTAAAAGATGATTTTGATCATTATTTAATTATTGGCGTCCTTTTGACACTCATCCTGTCGGCGTTGATCACAAAGAAATTGTCCCAACGGAAAGCTTTAAAACAAGCTTGGAAGTAAATCGTAAGGGAAAAATATATATATTTTAAAGCCAGATAAAAATTTGACTCCGACTAGCTTTATTCCTGGGTTTTGGAGCTGGTGCTAGATGTGTTTAGGTGGTTTATCTCCACTTCAATGTCTCCGGAACTGGCTCCGTAACTTTTAGGCGAGTCTCATTTTTTTTTTTTTTTTTTTTTCGCATTAATGATGTTAAGTAATTTGATAGTAAAAATTGTAAATTGCCAGATCCAAGATATTAGTTAAATTAAAATACAAAATTTTGTAAAGATGTTAATAATTTTATATATTTATTTATTTATTTTTTATTTATTTTAACAGGATTATTTTTTTACTACCCCATTTTCGCCATACGATCCTTCCTTTCTTTTTTTTTTTTTTATCGTTAATATCAGTAATGTAATGAATGATATTTTTTTTAAAAAGACATTTAAATTAATGAAATAAATGAAAATTGTCATTTTCATTCATATTTTTTACAGTTATATATATATATATATATATATATATATATATATATATATATATATATATATATATATATATATATATATATATATATATATATATATATATATATATATATATATATATATATATATATATATATATATATATATATATATATATATATATATATATATATATATATATATACCAAACTTTTTATTCCATATAGTAAGAGCTGTGTTCTGTAAATATATTATTTACATTTTAATTGTTTCAGTATGTTAACTATTTATATATATATATATATATATATATATATATATATATATATATATATATATATATATATATATATATATATATATATATATATATATATATATATATATATATATATATATATATATATATATATATATATATATATAATTGGTGTAAATATATATAAATGATCAGGACTAGTTACGGTTAATGTTTGTATATTTGAAAAATCATAAAAGTATTTAAATACCTTGTATATTTTTAAATGAAAGTTTGCTAATAGATTGAGCTTCTTATTTATTTGACTTACACACATACATACATACATACAAACACTCCATTACCACCAGTACATATTCACGTTTTGTGATATAAATACCTTAAAGTATGGTTAGTTGTTCACCCCACCTTTTTAGTGTTTGCAGACAAAGTGGTCTTTCATGGGATATATCTTATGTCCTTGAAGGTGTAATTGTTTTTTTTGACTTTGCAAATAATAAATGTTAAATAATGTAGTTGTATTATTTATTTCTTATGATCTATTTCTTTTAGTATTTTTTTAAGATGTCTTTTTATTATTAGAATAACTTTTGTTTACAAATATTGGCAAACATTCAATAGTTTTGTGTTTGTACAATTACAACAGTTTGCAAAAAAAGATAACTGGTGTTATAAAGATATTTCAAACTTATTAGTGGGTCATAAAATTTTATATAAACTTCACAAATCTTTGTTCAAAGAGATGAAAATTTTTACCGAAGTATATCCTTCAGAGAATTTTCAATTTAAAAACACCACTTCTGTATCTGGTTTTGAATGATTTATTAGTAGAGAAGCATATCTCTCCTCGGGAGGAGGAAGAATGCGATTAATAAGTTCGAAAGAATAGTTTCTTGTAAAAGCGATACCAGTAGAATAGGAGTGATGTAATAGTTCGACGACAAGAAAGGTACTGGAGAGTCATCGGGGGTAGAAGAGCTAATAATATATGGGTTGACCAAAAAAAAATGGAAACCCTAGAAATCCAAAATCAGAAGAGAGAGAAAGAGTGCTAGTTGTGATAGATAACTTATAACGTCGAATGCTTTGTGGTCAACATTTTGTGCTGGTACAAGTGAGGTATGTCCGAAGTTACATAGTTTAAAAGAGGGCAAATTGTTGATGCTTGTCTAGCAGGTGTGTCTGTGAACAAAGGGACAATATTATCTCAAAGTTCCCGAGCGCATATTGTGCTTCCGAAAAAACGTCACCCGACAAACACCAGCGTGAACTTAAGTCGAAATTGAGTCAAAACGAATAACCTTTGCTGAGGATTGTTATCCAAAAATAAGAAACTGGCAATTGCAAAAGTCACTGCTGATCGAATTGAATGCCAGTCTTCCAAACTTTGTCACAAAAGCATTGAGAATAGAACCCCATAGGCTATATATTCATGGGTATTCTGCATTCGCCAACCCTCTCAAAACGACGCGAATGCCAGGAAGAAGAGTGGTGTAAAATTCATTCAGACTGTCGAAAAATGAGTCATTTTGATAAATGAATATCTTTTTGTTTAGGTACAGTAGGTAAATGCAGAGTGGGCATGAAGACATTAGTGAGAAACTCGTTAATATTTTTTTCCCACTTGGAACTTTGGGAATAAATTAAAATGGAAAAGTATTTTAATAAATATAATATATATATATATATATTATATATATATATTATATATATATATATATATATATATATATATATATATATATATATATATATATATATATATATATATATATATATATATATATATATATATATATATATAATATATATATATATATATATATATATATATATATATATATATATATATATATATATATATATATATATATATATATATAATATATATATATATATATATATATATATATATATATATATATATATATATATATATATATATATATCGAAAGCCATATTTTCTCATTTGCGGATGAGGATGCAGATACGGAATTTTCGTCAAGTGCGGATTTTTATGAGGATGTTCCGTGGATGCGGATGCCATCACTAATATATATATATATATATATATATATATATATATATATATATAATATATATATATATATATATATATATATAATATATTATATATATATTAATATATATATATATATATATATATATATATATATATCTTATCTATGTAATAATTACTCGAAGCACAAGCGTATGACAACATAAAGATAACTTTTGTCAGTTGACGAAGGTTGTTAAAGATAGTTAAGATAACAATGAGAAAACAGTGATGTAACACAAAGCAATCGAATGAAATAGTAATATATAAACAACTAATATTTTCTCACTTACCAAATAAGTCTTTTTATCAATAGTTCATTTACAGCAACAAAGCTTTTGCTTCATGGTTAAGATTTAAATTTGAATTATAAATCTTGTTTATTAAAATAAAAAAAATAAAAAAAAAAAAAAAAAACAAATTTGTTTCTTCTAAAATAAACTTGACGTATTCACTATATTAATGTATCAAAATATATGGTAAAATTTGAATATACAAAGTGATTGAAAAAAAGAGAACACCTGATTGAAGTTTTAGAACTTCACAGATCTGATTACTTTTTTTTTTTTTAAATTTTGAATGAATAATAATAATAATAATAATAATAATAATAATAAGTGAAAAAATTAGAATACAGAAGCTAGAAATAGTAATTATGAAATAAATATTTTATTTTTTTTTTAATAATTAAAAATATTGAAAATAATTTTTGGTTTTTAATATTTCGAGAAATCAAAAAAATGGATTTTTGTGATTCAGAATTTTGGTAAGTATATTATTTATTATTTATATATATATATTATATATATATTATATATATATATATATATATATATATATATATATATATATATATATATATATATATATATATATATATATATATATATATATATATATATATATATAATATATATATATATATATATATATATATATATATATATATAATATATATATATATAATATATATATATATATATATATATATATATATAATATATATATATATATATATATATATATATATATATATATATAAATATATATATATATATATATATATATATATCAGTGAGCCGCTAAGGTCGTCGGGGCCCCCGCAAATCTTTCATGGGGCCCTAATATATATATATATATATATATATATATATATATATATATAATATATATATATATATATATATATATATATATATATATATAATAATAATATATATATATAATATAATATATATATATATATATATAATGCTTTGTTTTACCTCTAAAGATTTTTTTTATACTCACACAAGAATATCTCTGTGGGGTTCCCCGAAAGATCCGCATGGTCCGTGGGGTTCTTATCACCTCCACTGATATTGGTATATATCCGAATTCTTTTAGGAATTAATTTCGAACTGAAACAAAATTATTCGTTTTACGTAATAATGTTCACATGTAGAAGGTTTTTATACCTAGTGTGCATCTGGAGTGGTTTTAATGTAAGTATGTAGTGGCTTAACGTACATGTGGGGGTGAGGGGAGGGTTATATACAGTGTAAACATTCAGTAAATATTGCATCCACACCAAACTACATGGAATTATCGTATCCTCATCCGTTTTTAGATCCAGATGTCTGAAATCCTACATCCAAATCTCTGAAGTCCCACACCCGAATCCATTATGACCCATACACTGATTTCTGCACCTATTTACCCTTTTTTTATTTTTTATTTTTTTTAAATCTCACAAAATTTTACATCTTAAAATTGAGGAATTCTTTAGCAAAATTTACTTTATATTAAATGGAATACCGAATCTTACTCAATCTATTTTATTTTTTTTAAATGCCGATAACTCCGGTAGAAGGCAAGCCAACCAAGTAGCAACTCTTTGTGGATCCTACAGAAGAGGAAGTATAAAGTATATCAGTTTAACCCAATTGCTTCAAGCAAAATATTTTCGAAGTTATTACTATGTTCCATCAGGATATTGAATGGTATGTTGTTAAAATATAACAAATCGATCACATAATTATCCAACGAAATGTTTCGTCACTGGGTGCTGGCTCTGGTGTTTTTCACCAGGGAAATTTTTTAATATATATATATATATATATATATATATATATATATATATATTTATATATATATATATATATATATATATATATATATTATATATATATATATATATATATATATATATAATATATATATATGCAATTCAAAAAACACTAAAATATCTTGCTTATTTACATGTTAAACATTAAAACCACTAAAACACAATAGGGACAACGCTTCAGGTCTGGGACACACGGATCTCATGAGGTCCAGCTTGATAAGTAGACAGGAAAAGACTTTTCCTTTCTGCTTATCAAGTTGATGACCCTGTGTTGAGGGCTGTGGGTGTCCTTAAACGTGTTTGTTTTTGTTTTAGTGTATTTAATATTTATAGATAATATAATATATATATTATATATATATATATATATATATATATATATATATATATATATATATATATATTAGATATAAGATATTATATTTTCTGGTTGAGGGGGGGGGAATGAATTTAATCAAAATTATGTGTAGCATTTTTATTCATTTTACATAACTAAAACCAATAAAACCACTACTAACTCAACTAATTTGTGATATTTTTTCATTTCCTTCTCATATAAATATTTAAGTACTAATTGTGATCATCAATTTTAAGATCTAAAGTATTAACCACGACTCATTTCAAGATACAGTACTCCTATATAATGAAGATTCTGATTTCAAGATACATATATAATGAAGATTCTGATTTCAGAATGCCTAAATAATAAAGATTCTGACTTGAGGATACCTAAATAATGAAAATTCTAATTTCAACATCACATTAATAATGAAGATTTCTGAAATGTATAAAATTATCATATAGAGTTTTAATCGTTCTCATAAAATTTAATAAAAATTTCTGCAAACGTTTTCCTGAACTCAAAACGCTTCCCTTAATTCAAAACGTTCTAATAAACTCAAAATGTTTTCCTGCACTCAAAACGTTTTATCATTATTATGCAATACATTGACTAATATATCACAAAAAAGTGTTATGATTCACAGTCACAGTCAGATACGTATGCAATTATAATCAGAGTTGTGCAATGGAGAAGAAGAGAAGGTTGGTTGAGTTTTTTTTTCCCACAAATGGCGAAAGATTGAGTTGTTGTGTTGCTGTGAAAAGAAACTATTTTGTACCTACATTAAATAAAGATTTAAATGTTTTTTTTTACATGAGATGGTAGCTTTACTCTTCAATCTGCCACGTACCTTTCTAGTAATAGTATATAGGCCT
>SEYY01004114.1:85000-92500 GCA_009176605.1 Armadillidium nasatum
AATACAAACTTCTGGTGTCATATTTGGATTCTGGTTTCTGATGCTGATATGTCAAGTTCCTGCTTTTAAAGCTA
This sequence comes from Armadillidium nasatum, assembly GCA_009176605.1. Taxonomy (NCBI): domain Eukaryota; kingdom Metazoa; phylum Arthropoda; class Malacostraca; order Isopoda; family Armadillidiidae; genus Armadillidium; species Armadillidium nasatum. The sequence continues at coordinate 85,075 of SEYY01004114.1, forward strand.
GCATTGTAGCTATTAATCATGGGGTTGGTAGTTAATGGTGTCTGTTTTGGTAGATTAAGAATTTAGATATTAATCATGGAGTTGGAATTTAATGATTTCTGTTTTGGCAAATTAAGCATTATAGCTATTAATCATGGGGTTGGTAGTTTATGGTACCTGTTTTGGTATATTAAACATAATTATAGATACTAATCATGGAGTTGGTAGTTAATGGTACCTGTTTTGGTAGATTAAGCAAATTATAGCTATTAATCATGGAGTTGGTAGTTTATGGGATCTGTTTTGGTAGATTAAGCATTATAGCTATTAATCATGGGGCTTGGTAGTTTATGGTATATGTTTTGGTAGATTAGGCATTATAGCTATTAATTATGGGGTTGTAGTTTATGGTATCTGTTTTGGTAGATTAAGCATTAAAGGTTATTAATCATGGGGTTGGTAGTTTATGGTATCTGTTTTGGTAGATTAAGCATTATATTTACTAATCATGGGGTTGGTAGTTAATGGTATCTGTATTGGTAGATAAGCATTATATCTATTAATCATGGGGCTGGTAGTTTATTGTATCTGTTTTGGTAGATTAAGCGTTATAGCTATTAATCATGGGGTTGTAGTTTATGGTATCTGTTTTGGTAGATTAAGCATTATAGATATTAATCATGTAGTTGGTAGTTAATGGTATCTATTTTGGTAGATTAAGCATTAAGGGTATTAATCATGGGGTTGGTATGGTAGATTTAATTGTTTTCTCTATTCTTATGAATGATTTTATTTGATTTTCAAAAGTTGTAATTACCATCAGATTTTCAAAATATCTATCTATTATAAATATTAAGTATATCTTCCTAAAAAAATATCGTTAAATTTCCAATCAGGGTATCGATATATCAATGTTTTTTCATTTTTGCGTTAATTATTATCAAATTCACAAACGTATTTATCTATTAAAAACATTGATTTTAACTGGTAGTTAAAGTCTATGATTAAAAATATTAATTTTTCGATATATCGGAATATTTTCCTAAACAAATATCCATAAATTTTCAAACCCCATATCGATATATTGATATTTGTGTTAATTTTTACATATACTTTTTTCTAGAAAGATATAGCCTCTTTAGATAGTACAAAAGAAGCAGCTATTCTTTGCACACTTATGACGTACCCGCTGTTGATTCTCATATTTTTAGTCAATTGTTTTGCTGACAAGCCACCTCAGAAAGAATTTTATCCAAGAGGACCTGTAAGTATATTTCTGTTCAAATAATATTTACTAGATATACAAGTTATTTAAGATATAAGTTTTAACCTAACCTAAAATAACCTAATCCAAACTAACGCAACTTAACCTAACCAGACCTAACCTAACCTAACCTAGCCTAAGCTTTAATAAATACAGTAAAAATAATAAAGTTATTCTAAGTATACTTACAATATACTTATATACTAAGTACACTTACTTACAATATAGTAGGTAACTTGATAGTTTGTGCTTCTTTTTATTTTTATGTAGTTTTGATACAGAAATTTTCTAATTTATCTTTAGGAAGCAAAAATAAAAAAATATTACTTCAAAAATAAAATAAGAAGTTCATCACCAAAGAGAGATATTATTTATTAAAAAAAAAAGTAGCTTCAAGAATTTAATTTCAGATATAAAAATAATTCCAATAATTATTTCTCACAATTTTGTAATTTTTAGCCTTGATTACTATTTTTATTATTTTTTATTTATTTATTTATTTTTTGTTTTTGTTCACTCTTTATATATTAGGTCATTCCATAAGTGGTGGCCACAATTTAATCTCAGTATATTGAGCAATATTTTTGTTACTTAAAATTTCCAAATGCTAACAATTTAAACCAGAATGGCCTGTATATTCATAGACCTAAATAATTAAATCTATTCATCATATTCAATCGTTTTATATTTATAGAGTGACCTAAACAAATGAAAATTTTCTAAAGACCTTTTAATATATTACGATTTATCATTTATTATTCTTACAAATACATTGCAGAAGTACAGTCCAGAATTAGATGCTTCATTTTTAAGCAAAATCACATTCTCATGGCTCGATCGTCTTATATGGAAAGGTTATAGAAATCCTTTAAAACAAGAAGATCTTTATGATTTACCTCCAGGAAAAATAACAAAAGAGATGCTTAAAAGATGGGATGCAAACTGGGAGAAAGTGTACAAGGGTGTAAAATGGTTTGTAAAATAATAATTTAACCTCTATAAAGTATTGTACGAATATTTGACAGCATAGGACTTTAAAAGTATTTAATAGCATTAAACTTATAGTTGTATTCGACAGTATATAGGCTCACATCCAGAAGCATTTGAATATGATTTACTGCTGGAAATATTTAACAGCATATGACTTACCGCTATGCATGAAGTTAGATGTATTTGACCGTATAAAAATCGGATAATAGTATTTGACAGCATAAGACTTACAGTAAGAAGCATTTGACAACAAAAGACTTTCAACTAAATGTTTTTGACAGCATAAGAATTGTAGCTAGAAGTATTTTGTATTTTGGCAACTTAAGACTTACAAATATATCCTGTCACGGTTATTAGTATTTTGCAGGCATAATAATAACTACTAGAAGTATTTGACAGAGCAAAACTTAAGCTAGAAGTATTTAACGGAACAAAACTTACAGTTGAAAGCACTTGACAATGCAAAACTTACGGCCAAAAATATTTGAGAGTGTAATAAAACGACGTACACAGTCGTCAACAGAAGTTCGTTCCTATTAAGCTGGAAATAAATATTTATATAAAATGGGGATCATTTCAGGTTCAGCCAATCACAGTTCAATTAAGCCCCGCTCAATGTTTTTATTTTCTTTTTATTCAAAATAGAGCTTTTATGAAATGATTTCCATTTTATATAAATATTTATTTCCAGCCTAATAGGAAGGAACTTCTGTTGACGACTGTACATTTTAAATTTAATGTACTTAAAAAGAAAAATATTAAATGTAGTAAATTTGACTTTTTTATTTTAAATAATATTATAAATTTCAATATTAAATTTAAATAAAAAATCAGTTTTATCATAAAATCATAAATACAGAAATTTCTATTAATATAAAATATATATTAATATTAAAATCAAATATTAGGAAAATTTTATTTTATGTATATATTAATATATCTGTTTTATTTTAATTTCTATATATTTGTTTGAAAATATAGGAATGAAATAACCAAAAAAACATAGAAAAACAGAGTTTTCCATTAATAAAAAACATATTAATTTCAAGTATTAGAAAAATTATTTAATATTTATTCCTACATTTTTTTAAAGAATATAGAAAAATAAATTGTACTGTTAATAAAATAAATATTATTAACAGAATTTTCTGTTAATTAAAAATACATTTTAATATTAATGTCAATCACTAAATAAAATTTATCTTAAATTTATTAATATATGTTTTTTTTTTTTTTTGCTTTTTAATATAGGGATAAAAAAATTTAATTTTAATATCAATCACTAAAAAAATTATCTTAAATTTATTAATATATTTTTTTTTTTTTTTGTTTTTTTAATATAGGGATAAAAAAAACTTAATATTAATATCAATCACTAAAAAAAAATTTACCTTAAATTTAGTAATATATTTGTTTTTTTTTTCTTTTTTTTTTTTTCTTTTTTAATTTTTTATAGAGAAAAAATTTAATTTTAAAAAAAAAAAAAAAAAAAAAAAAAAAATTTATATTAAATTTATTTTTTAAATTTTTAAATTTTTAAATTTTTAATATAATAAAAAAATATTAATATTAATATCAATACTAAAAAAATTATTTATATATTTATATATATATATATATATATATATATATATATATATATATATATATATATATATATATATATATATATATATATATATATATATATATATATATATATATATATATATATATATATATATATATATATATATAATATATATCATTAAAAATAATAAATTTTTATATTTATTATTTTTTATATTTATTAATTATGTTTTTTTTTCTGTTTTTCTAAATATAGGGATAAGAAAAACCCGGAAACTATAAAAGAGTTAAAAGAACTATCAATACTGTCTGTCATTCTTCGAACATTTTATAAACCTTTGCTCATTGGTGCAGTTTTCAAGTTTATTCCAGATATGATTGTATTCGTAACTCCTCAGTTAATCAAGTAATGGCTGTTTATTTTTGGATTTTCTTAAATTTTAAAAAAATTTTTCTGTTTAAAGGGAAAAAAAATATTATAGTAGTCTTAATTTAAACCATTATTGTTTTCTGGTTCATAGACGATAGTGTCTTAATTAATCTAAACTTGTCTTTTATTCTATTTCAGTAGTCTTATTTATACTATTATCGTTTTCTACTTCAATGACAGAAATGGTCTGAGTAATATAAGCTTTGGTTTATTTTCCTATCATGGTAGTCTTATTTTTTACCATTATTATTTTGTAGTTTCATAGACAGCAGTGGTCTAAATAATTCTAAATATGTGTTCGTATTCTTTTAGAGTAATCTTAGTTAAACTCATTATTGCTTTCTAGTTTAGAAATGGCAGTGATTTGAGTAATTCTAAACCCATATTTATATTCCCCCTTTATTGTCTTTTTAATTTGCCAATTTTTTTTTCAATTAATCTGTATTATTATCCCAAGAGCAATTAGTTTCTTCATTTAATTGTTATTTGAATTTGCAGTCTAATTATTGAATACCAGGAAAGTCCAAGAGGTAGAAGAATGGAAAGGCTATCTATACGCCGCTTCTCTTTTCGCCGTGACGGAATTGCAATCTTTCCTGAACGCGCAGCAATACGTCATTATGAATATAACAGGATTAAAAATTAGATCTATGGTCATTAGTGCTGTGTATCAAAAGGTATATTCAAGAATTATTATTATTATTATTATTATAAATTCAAAGGGAGGGGAGGAGTGAGATGTCATTTTAATTAATACTCATTTAATTTTCATAATAATTCATTCTTAATTTCATGATAATTCTTAAATTTCTTAATTTCTTAATTTCATAATAATTTCTTTCTTAATTTTTTAAAATTTTTATTATTTTTTTTTTTACAAGGAATTTCTTAATTCTAATACAGTAGAAAAGAGGTAGATCATTATCCTGTTTATTATAAATTTCATTAATTATAATCAACCACACAAGAAGTAAAAAAAACTCTATTACTACTGAAACTACTACTAACACTATTTCTACTGCTACTGTTAATAAAAATAATAAGAATAATAATAATGAAGATAATAATAATAATAATAATAATAATAATAATAATAATAATAATAATAATAATAATAATAATAATAATAATAATAATGATAATAATAATAATAAAGAGATTATTTCTCTTATTTATTTATTATTATTATTATCATTGTTTTTATTATTATCATTATTTTTATTATTATTATTATCATTATTATCATTATTATTATTATTATTATCATATATTATTATTATTATTATTATTATCATTATTATCATTATTATTATTATTATTATTATTATTATGATTATTATTATTATTATTATTATTATTATTATTATTATTATTATTATTATTATTATTATTATTATTATTATTATTATTATTATTATTATTATTATTATTTAACGATAGGCATTGAAAATATCAAGCTCTTCCAAAAAAGAATCAACAGTCGGAGAAATCGTAAATTTAATGGCAGTGGACGTTCAGAGGTTTTTAGATCTAATAGGATACATCAATACATTATGGACAGCGCCGATACAGATTATCCTTTGCATGTATTTCCTATGGGTACAATTAGGTATTATAAAATTACGATATTTAAATTCTTCATTTTACCCATTTTACCCCGATATATATATATATATATATATATATATATATATATATATATATATATATATATATATATATATATATATATATATATATATATATATATATATATATATATATATATATATATATATATATATATATATATATATATATATATATATATATATATATATATATATATATATATATATATATATATTATATATATTAATATATTTATATATTATATATATATTATTTATTTATTTTTATTATATATTATATATATATATATATATATATATATATATATATATATATATATATATATATATATATATATATATATATATATATATATATATATATATATATATATATATATATATTCAGTAAGATTACCTTTTCATAATAACTTTTTTAACATATTCAACAATTTTTAAATTTATTTATGATGACAAGATAATTAATTCATAACGATTAAACTAATTTTATTAACTAATTTATTTATTTACACATTTATTTATTTCATTTACTAATTTATTTATTTATTTAGTAATTTATTTCTTAATATATTTACTAATTTATAGTTTTATTTATTTTTTTTTTTTTTTTTTTTTTTTTTTATTTTTTTTTTTTTTTTTTTTTTTTTTTTTTTTTTTTTTTAATTTTTTTTTTTTTTTTTTTTTTTTTTTTTTTTTTTTTTTTTTTTTTTTTTTTTTTTTTTTTTTTTTTTTTTTTTTTTTTTGTTTATTTCTTTATTAGCTTTTTAACCTGTTTATTTCTTTATTAGGACCCTCAGCCATGGTGGGTCTTGTAATTTTATTTATCTTAATCCCAATCAACGGTGTCATCGCAAGATTTCAAAAAATTTACCAAATTGCTCAAATGAAGAAAAAGGACAAGAGAATAAAACTTATAAATGAAATCTTAAATGGAATTAAGGTGGGTACTGGGTACACCCTTTATAAAAGCATACCCACAGTCAAAGTCCTCTTAACTTGGAGGTCTAGGTTTGCATGTTGCTAACTTATTGTTCAAGGTTTACATTCTCAGATTATTAGACAAAGGGCGTGCTTTTAACATTTTAATAATATTTTCAAGAATAAATGGGTTTTTGTCCTTTTTGAAACTTACAATTATATAACATACAACCTTTTGCTGTCACCACAAAGATACTTAAGGAAACTTTCCTAAAACCCTTCTGCTCACAGATAGTTAGATTGACTTAGAGTTTGAACAGCTGCTTTTGACAATCTGAATAACCCATGAGGTTTTTGATCTTTGAATCAAGACTATTCCTTTCCAGTCACCTCCAGTCTGTGGAATTCCTTGCTACCTACCCTTTTCCCTGCTGTGCCTAATCATCTGCACTTTAAAATATCTTTTACCCCCACCTGAGAGATTAGCTTTAGATTTGACATTTACTGTTTTTTCCTGTTTGTATATCTGCCCCCTTCTTGAGAAGATCTATGCTCGATTTTGGTGTCTATCAAAAAAAAATCGTATAAAGTCTTATAAAATCCTATACTATTAGGTTAAAACCTTCCACTATGTCAACAAAACAT
>SEYY01004114.1:110000-132500 GCA_009176605.1 Armadillidium nasatum
TTTAGTGGTCAAGAATATAAAATGCGACATAAAATCAACTGAAAAGGTATTCTAATACATTGTAATAACGTTTTTTCAGTTGAATTTTAATTAAAAGAATCAAATAATATACAATATGAAAATTATAGTTATTATTATTGTAAATCATTAAATTCATATCGGCTTTAATTTAGAATACAATAATAATAATTCCATTTAATTTAAGAAAATGTTTGCAGTTTAACAGAAATTTTTAAAATTTCATTTATATTAATAATAATAATAATAATAATAATAATAATAATAATAATAATAATAATAATAATAATAATAATAATAATAATAATATAATAATAATAATAATAATAATAATAATAATAATAATAATAATAATAATAATAATAATAATAATAATAATAATAATAATAATAATAATAATAATAATAATATAATAATAATAATAATAATAATAATGAATTTTTTAAAAAAGTTTTAACATTTTGTATATATATATATATATATATATATATATATATATATATATATATATATATATATATATATATATATATATATATATATATATATATATATATATATATATATATATATATATATATATATATATATATATATTGGGATAGTTGGAAGAACAGGTGCAGGAAAGTCATCGTTGACTTTGGCTCTCTTCAGGATAATAGAACCTGCAAATGGAACAATTCTAATTGACGGTATTGATATCGCCAAACTTGGTCTCCACGATCTCAGAGGAAAGATTACCATCATTCCGCAAGTGTGTTAATAATAATAATAATAATAATAATAATAATAATAATAATAATAATAATAATAATAATAATAATAATAATAATAATAATAATAATAATAATAATAATAATAATAATAATAATAATAATAATAAAAATAATAATAATAATATTAATAATGATAATAATAATATTAATAATAAAAATAGTAGTAATGGTAATAATAATATTACCAATAATAAAAATAATAATAATAAATGATGATAATAATATTTATAATAATAATAATAATAATAATTATTAATAATATAATAATATATTAATAATATAATAATAATAATATATAATAATATATTGTAATAATAATTAATAATAATAATATATAATAATAATAATAATAATAATAATTAATAATAATAATAATAATAATTAAAAAAAAAATAATGAATATTTAAGTTAAGAACTCCTACCTTATGTATTTTCAACATTATTATTATTATTATTATTATTATTATTTTTATTATTATTATTATTATTATTATTATTATTATTATTATTATTATTATTATCATTATTATTATTCTTATTAGTGTGAAAGCTAAAATGTGAGGCGTTCGTTAGTGTTATATAATTTGAAATACTTATTGTAATGTGAATAAGGTTTTATTATCACATTTTCTGAGTCTCTACCAAATTTTGAGTTATTGAACCTTGAAAATGATGAGTAAAATGGGAAACTTATTTAATTGTTTGTAATTTTGGGGTCTTTAATGATTGTTATGTTTGAATACTTTAGTTTTCTGAATAGTTTCTATTATTATTATTATTATTATTATTATTATTATTATTATTATTATTATTATTATTATTATTATTATTATTATTATTATTATTATTATTATTATTATTATTATTATTATTATTATTATTATTATTATTATTATAATTTATTTTTTCCATGAAGAGTAAGAGAGATTTTTACCAATACCCATGCAAGGTGTTTTCTCCTTTAACAAAAGGTTTATGCTAACTTATTTTAAATCTTATACAGTATCTTGTATCTTATATGCTACGTATCTTATATCTTATATCTTATATCTTGTATCTTGTGTCTTGTGTCTTGTGTCTTGTGTCTTGTGTCTTGTATTTTATATCTTGTATCTTGTATCTTGTGTCTTGTATCTTGTATCTTGTTTCTTGTTTCTTGTGTCTTGTATCTTGTTTCTTGTTTCTTGTGTCTTGTATCTTGTGTCTTGTATCTTGTATCTTGTATCTTATATCTTACATCTTATATATTGTATCTTGTTTCTTATGTCTTGTATCTTGTACCTTAAATCTTGTATATAATATCATGAAACATTATTACAGGATCCCGTTCTCTTTAGCGGAACTATGAGAATGAATTTAGATCCGTTCGAAAATTACGATGACAACGCCTTGTGGGACGCCCTTGAACATTCTCACTTGAAAGATTTCGTTTCAAGTCTTCCTTTAAAACTTAATCACGCCGTATCTGAAGGAGGAGACAATTTGAGGTAAAAATAACGTTTTGAATTTTAATTAAAGTTTCTCAAGCGGTGGTGAGTAGTTTACTCGAATTTTCTTAAAAATTATTATTATTATTATTATTATTATTATTATTATTATTATTATTATTATTATTATTATTATTATTATTATTATTATTATTATTATTATTATTATTATTATTATTATTTTCATAAATACATGGCATTCGAACATTTATCTACGAGGATACCTTGTTTATATCACAGCTTTTCTTTTCAAAATAATATATGATATAAAAAAAAATTATATTAATGATATATATCCCATTTAATGTACCCCACAGTGTTGGTCAGCGACAATTGGTTTGTCTAGCTAGAGCTCTTCTGCGTAAAAGCAAAGTACTGATACTTGACGAAGCTACGGCAGCAGTCGACCTTGAAACAGACGCTCTCATTCAGGAGACAATCAGGAAAGAGTTTGCAGACTCAACCATTCTTACAATCGCTCATCGACTCAACACAATAATGGATTCAAGCAGGTAGTTATATCTTCATCCTATCAACAATATTTTTAATTCGGAAACATTTTATATTGGATAAATTTCCCTAAGATAGAACAATATATATGTCTTCAGTGGGGAGTTGGAACCAGTTCGCCCAAACCGGTTTTTTTTATTTATTTATTTTTTTTGGCAAAGGCTTTTCACTAAATATTGAACTATTTGCTAAAATTTTGAGCTCACCACTGTAGCATATATATATATATATATATATATATATATATATATATATATATATATATATATATATATATATATATATATATATATATATATATATATATATATATCCTTAATATCACAGAATAATAGTGCTGGAAAAGGGAGAAGTCCAAGAGTTTGACACACCTGAAAATTTGCTTCAAAACAAGAATTCTCTGTTTTACAGCTTGGCAAAAAGCGCTGGACTTGTATAGCCATATATATATATATATATATATATATATATATATATATATATATATATATATATATATATATATATATATATATATATATATATATATATATATATATACGGAGTTTTTAGTCTGCTAAAACTCTCACAGACTATTTCTATATAGAAAATTAATGTTTGCTATTGGATATTAATTTTCTATATAGGAATAGTCTGTGAGAGTTTTAGCAGACTAAAACCTCTGTTATATAACTGTCTGCGAGTGATGGATTCAACCTTTGACCTCGAAGCCCTTTGCCCGAGTTGCGGTCGGGGAAGTCCTTTGGGATTTGACGTCACGACTATAGATCGTGAGCAAGTTACAATGCGATTTCCTTTTGTATCGGCGTGGCCTAATGGTTTACGCCAAAGACTATCATCTTAAAAGTCGCTGGTTCGAGTCCAATAGGAGACATTAATTTTCTATATATATATATATATATATATATATATATATATATATATATATATATATATATATATATATATATATATATATATATATATATATATATATATATATATATATATATATATATATATTATATATTTTTATTTTTTTTTTTTTTTTTTTTTAATTTTAATATTAAATTTGATTTCATTTAAAACCTATCTTATATCTTCAAAAAAAATTATTCACCTAATTCTGCTGACTATCCAAAATTCTTTGATTTTCTAAACTCTAAAATGGAATACATTCTCTCTCCTTTTACTTTCGAAGGAAGTGAGTTCATGTATTCAACTCCACCATTGGTTTTAGTCTAATTCTCAAGTTACAGCCGTGAACTGGTCTACAATTTTTTTATTTGGAATAACCTTGAGAAGTTGGTAAAACTACATTTTGAGCATGATTCGTGTGTTTGAAAGTCTCTATGAGTGTTGTGATTATACCAAGCCACACTTCATGGTAGTAAATGACAAAGGCGGGTTATCTTCTTTGTTAACAGCCAAGGCAAACTGCAGCCTTCACGAGGAATAGAACAATGACTGCTGAAAGCTTCTCATATTTGACATAATATATTGGTAATGCTACAATGCTAAATAATCAAATTAAAATTGGATAATATAATAAAAAAAAAGCTAGAAATTCAATAGCGTAAGAATTTTTATTCATCGCAAATGGTCTGTCGGGCGTTCCACAAGTTAGGGAAAGAAGAAAATGATAGACCAGCTCGCATTCTGGAAGTTGTGTCACCTATAGTGTCTCCTACAACATACATGCATCCCTGTTCGACTTGTGGGATAAACCAACATGCAAGATCTTTTTTTAACTGTCTATTTAACAAGTTTTCAAATCTTCCCACTTCTAGGTTTCTCAGATTTCCTTCTTACCTTTGTGTATACTCTTCAAGTCTCCAGCAGAAATGTCCCTTGCCTCCTGTGAGAAAACGTATTTGTTCACCTCGATACTGATAACTGGTAGAACTTGTGGTCATATCACAAGTTCATACTCAAATGGAATGATTATTGTTTCCGTGAGAAGGGTACCTGGGTGTATGCAGACCACATAACTGAAGAGGATCTCTCAGACACGGATGCGTATGCACACATTTACTTCCTTTTCACCTTGGTTTAATTAATTCTGCTTTTCCTTAACCTATTCACCTTATAGACGCTATATATATATATATATATATATATATATATATATATATATATATATATATATATATATATAATATATATATATATATATATATATATATATATATATATATGTGTATTATATATTCGATTTTACAATTATTTTCGTTTACAAGGCACTTGTTTTATGAACTATTTTGAACGAAAATAAGTATCACTAAGCGAAAACAATTGCCCTTTAAGTTTACGGTTTAGATTTGATGAGCTTCTTTGTGGGAAGGAAATATGCAGTATAAGAGGCAGAAAACCCACTGACTACCAGCAAAGTATATTTTATTTTCACTTTATGAATTATATGTTAATTATTATACTGCTACAACATAAATATTTTGAAGTACAGTAAATACTACAGAAATTGATTATCTGAAATGTATCTACTTTCCCATGTAACAAAATGTACATGTCCTCCTCTTTATTCAAAACGAATTAAATTTTTTGAAAAATTTCTTTTGTACAAAAAAAGTCTTAAATACTACGAAATTAAAAAGAAAACTAAATATAAATTTGTTCCTGGTTTGGGTTCCCAACCTTTTAAAATAACCGGATGTGAACCTCTGGCAACAAGCGGCACCTCCTTAAAGGCGCCTTTAAATATACAGTAAAAAACTTCAAATATTAAGCGATTTATGACCTATTCGCTTGTAAATGGAGTCTTTTTTTTCGTCCCTTTTGTCAGATATATTGGTAATACTAGGTAATTTTATATATATATATATATATATATATATATATATATATATATATATATATATATATATATATATATATATATATATATATATATATATATATATATATATATATATATATATATATATATATATATATATATATATATCATGTTGGTTATGATTAATATATTGTTTACCTTTATTGGGTTGGTAATTGTTGCATTGTTGTTTGATATTGTCACAACCTATCATGAAAGGTTGAGAACAGATCAGAAGATGGAGACAGATTGCATTGATAATTTTTAAATATACAAAATTGACGTCATCTTGAATATACCTCTTCGCAAATTTGAATGAAATCTTAGAAAAGGGACAATTCTATTGATAATTTTGAACAGTTGGTAGTTCTGATTTGAGCCCGGTAAATTACAAAATGGGTGGATTTTGTCTTGCAAAGTGAAGTGATTTAATATTTTTGTAGTAAGTTATTCTAAAATATAAGTATCACGCTAATACTAATGAAGTTTTATTTGTTTTCAATAAAAATTCATTATATTTTCTTTGTTTTGATAAAACTGCTTTTGACGCTCAACTTTTGTTCTGATCTATACTAGCATAGGCCTAGATTTTTTCGTAGATTATGCTTTATTTTAAATCTTTGCATATTTTTAAAATAGTTTGCAAATTTCTAAATAGAAGTTTTCATTACTTGTGTCATATATCTCTTTTCCAATTTGAAAGTGTGATTAATGTATTGGTAGCAAAATGAAAGTTAGCCAACAGCTAACAAAATGTTAGGAATAATAATTAAGGTGGTTATTTGTAAGTTGTATAATGGTGATGGTATATTAAACCATCGATTGAGAACTACCCACCCTTATGGGTAGAACTCTGTACCCTTTGACCCGTGTGTGAGTAGTGATACATAGTTTTTTTTCCTTACTATTCATGAGTTCAGGGATATCTGGTTATACCCCCAAGCATATATGTGTTCCATATATTTGTATATTATATACAGTAGGTTTGTTCATTTCACATTTATATATTTAAAATTTCAAGAATTATGGTTAAAGGCCTGTAAATGGTTCTTATGTAAAATATCAATAAATTTCAATTTGTATTAAGCTGTTTTCTATTCACCCACTTTTTACTAAATATTTAGCTCTTAGGAATTTAGGAGGAAAGCGGCTTTCTATTAGTCGCTTTCTCCACAAAAACATGCTAATTTTCCCAGGAAAACGGCGTTACTTTCTATATCTAATTTTGAATCATTCAAACAGTATCTTAATTTAGAATACTCCAGCTATTATTTTATACAACTAAATTCTTCCTTAACATTTAGATTTAAATGCACTTTTGTGGTATTTAATATTTTGGTATCATTTTATATAAAGTTTTTAAATTATTTTAACTTAAAATATTCTAATTTTTAAAATTATTTGAAATTTTTTTTATGAATTTTATATATATATATATACGGTATGTATATATATATATATATAGTACTTTCTTCATAATAAATTTTCTTGGTTTGAATATAATAGGTTTTATTATTAATTTTTTTGATTGTTTATAATTCTCTTAAAACAGGATATAAAATGATCCTGTATCAGGTAAACATTTTGAGAACACAATTTCTATATTGAATATGAATTAGCATTTAGCCGACATATTTTAGAAAATTTTGGTAAAACTGTACTATTGTTCAAATCATTACAAAAAAGACCTTAAAAAAAAAAATCCTAATGAAATGGTTTGCATGTAAATTTTTAGGAAGATTATGGACGTATAGAAAATGGTCTTAAAAATTATTCGTTTGATGTGTATGTAAAAATTGACCATAATAGAATATAAAAAGAAAATCTATACCCCTTAATTAAAGCATACAAGTTCAAATATTATTATTATTATTTTTATAAATTGAGTTATATATATATATATATATATATATATATATATATATATATATATATATATATATATATATATATATATATATATATATAATATATATATATATATATATATATATATATGGTGGTGGTGGTGGTCTGTAATTCTGGTATAAATAGAATTTCAGATTTTATTCTGATTCTAGCTGGTACTAGAATTTTTATTTCCTGAAAATTTTCTGAATGAGTTTCATTACTTGTAATCCTCTTTTCTAACTATCCGTAAAGGCATTTGTAGAAAAAATAAATGTGACATAAAATAGTGTTTATTGTAAAAATTTTCTGTTTAAAGATTTCATTTTTTTACAACCAATATTCCAATCCTTAATACATAAGATAAATTTTTTGGGGAATTTAAATACTACTACATAGTATTTAAAATCCCAACCACACTGGTCAACTCCTAATAATTGAGCATTAAGTTTTTTATTTTTATAATTTAAATTAAGGATAACCACTAGTAACAATAAAAATAAATATTGAAAAGCATTTTAACTAGGCCCTACATATTTCCCAGAGTATTCATATGGGATTACATATTCAATCTATTTAATATACAGAGATACAAATTATTACATTCAGGACAATCAATTCCAAATATTACTAGGTCGAAAAGAGTATTTTTCAAATCCTGACAAAATGCTTTTTTTAATATAGTTTTAGTTCTTCCATCATAGAGTAATATGAAATGCTTATATTTCTTTGAGTCAAAAGGAAAAAATTTTTTTATAAATGTGAATCCTATAAAAAATTCCTTAGAAAACATATCCAGTTTCTCCAATCTCATTTCCTAACTTATTTACAAATACATAAATCATTTTGTAACTATATTATAGTGCCTGAAACATATCAATGTTCCTTCAAAGGGTCAAAACATATCAAAGGGTCAAAACTTCTGCACAGCATTTTATTAATGCCTAATATAACTATTATAAAGCTTTTTCCTTAACTCATTCTTAAAAGCAACACCACAATTTATAGACCGTAAGATTTGGTTAGTTCCACTTCTAGCTTCCAGTCATTGCTCTGACACATTCAAAATTGCTATTAATAATTAAAATAAAAAATTGAGACAAATTCAACAGAGTGTTCAGACCTTTTTTACTGAACATGAATACCTGATTACTTTGAATATGAATACTGAGTATTCTTCACATCACAAATATATATATATATATATATATATATATATATATATATATATATATATATATAATATATATATATATATATATATATATATATATATATATATATATATATATATATATATATATATATATATATGCTATTTTTTTACAGTTTCAACAGGTACCCATGTCACAGGGTAAATTATGGATGATAAACATAGGCCTACTGCTTTATCTGAGTTGGATGACCTTTTCCGACGTTATCAAGTTCTTTCTGATGTTTCAATAGAACAAAGTATGGAAACTTTATTGAATTTGAAGTTAATTAAATACCTATTTTTAAATTTGGTTTGGAAACTGATTATAAATATTTGTAGCTTCTGTAAATTAAATTACTTTAATTTTTTCAGAATTTTTAGATTTTGTTGAACTAACTCAGATATATTTTGCCAAGTACAAAGGTGTCTGTGAAGAGTTGACTAGAATTCAGGTTAGTTTGCACTTAATATTTTCAAAATTTGATAAACTTAATGATTCTTCAGCTTTACTTTAAAATCAGAACAATGACTTATCTTCATTTGTAATGCCACCCTTATAAGAATTTCAATCACTACTACACTGGTGTTCAAAGGTGTTTATCATAATGAAAGAAAAATAATAAGGTCTGTAAGATGGTGGCTATATGAACATTTTTGCTTGCCTATTGAAACTGGGTTATGTAGAAAACTTACAGCTGTTAATGTAATTACCTATTCTTAAATTAGCCTAAAGTAATGTCTTTGTACAAAACTGCTTTGGGAATGTAAATTCTGATAGTAAGATTTCAGTAGATTCTGAGGCTTTTGAGTGTCATAATTTATTGCAAGAAGAATGTAAAATTTCTTAATACAAAAAATAAAAATAAAAGCAAATATACGTTATTCAGTCAAAAAGAATTATATATATATATATATATATATATATATATATATATATATATATATATATATATATATATATATATATATATATATATATATATATATATATATATATATATATATATATATATATATATATATATATATATATATATATATTGTAATTAAAATTACAATTAAAAAGCTTTTTTTTTTCTTTCTAGGCTTTGGGGTGATGAATACATTTCATGAGCCCAGTTTTGTATATGAAAATCAATTTCTTAACTGAAAAAGATTTAATGGCTATAACAAATTGTATGACATTATGATCATATTTTTAAATAATCGGATTCATTAATAATAATAATGGATACAATAAACTAGGTTTATGAATTTGGTAAAAATTTTATATCAGGTTGAATAAGTTTATCATCATTACTATTAGTGATATTGGTGGTGGTTATGATTACTTTATAGCACTATTTTATATTTTATTTTTTTAGTCTGAGCTTGTACAATCAAAAACTGAAAATCAGAACTGGCAGTTGAAACTAAAAAATGCACGTCAAATGCTTGATACAGAAAAGAAAAAAAGGCTTCTAGTAGAGCGAGAAAGAAATGAATTGGTTAGTACAATGTATGAATGTGTTTGTTATATATATATATATATATATATATATATATATATATATATATATATATATATATATATATATATATATATATATATATATATATATATATATATATATATATATATATATATATATATATATATATTTATTTATTATCAGGAAAAACAGATTGCATTAATAAAGCATATGCTTAATCAAGGAAATATAAATGAAACAAAGGAAAAACTTGAACATCTTTCAAGTACAATTAATGAAGGCATTTATATTCATGGATCAGAGAGAAATCGTTTGAATGTTCAAGATGTTCTCTCACCTGGAAATCTCTCTACTATTAATGAAGATGCAGATACTTTGGGTTAGAAAGAATTATTATTATTATTATTATTATTATTATTATTATTATAAGAATGGATATTATATAATCTTAAATTTTGATTGAAAAACCTGTAAACTGTAAAGTTATATTTTTTAATTATGTTTTTTAAAGGATCAATTATGAGTGTATCCGACTTGGAATTAACTGATGGGGATGAATTGGAAGTTTCAAAAACACGATCAGGAAGATCCTTTAATGTGACCTCCTCATCAAAGGATGATAAAAATAGTTCTGGAAATAAGAGAAAATCTTCACCTAGCAAAGGGAACAGATCCAAATGTAGAAAATCAAACGAGGTACGAGATGGTATTGTATTTCTTGGCATTGCTTTCTTAAACAGGTTATTTTGATTAATTGCACACTCCCGAACGCTATAATAATCTATTAGAATAGTTGGTGGATCATTTTAATATAGTAAGCAATAACTTTATTTTGTTTTGAAATAAATTTCCTTTGAAGGATTTTACTAATTATGGAGTGATACTCGAATAATAGGAATAATTTATTTTGGTGAAATTATGGAATTACCCTTCTATTAACCCAATTTAGGGAAGTATTGTGAGTAATAGGACAAAGAAAAATTTGGATGGTTTTTCATATGTATGTGGTGATATAATTACTATTACTATAATTTTTTTTATTTATTGTAGGATAAGGAGAATGAAGGAAGGGTTGCTGACGATAATGCTACCTTGGAAAGAGGAGCTGAAAACCATTCCAAATTGGATTTTGCACCATCTGCTCCACCTCTCATATCTCGTGAGAACATAGTTAAAGAGACGTTTTTAAGTAATATTATGAAGACTCCAACTTCTTATGGAACTCCCTTAGCACTACGTCATAATACTCTGTGTAATACACCAACATATCAGTCACCTGGTGGTGGATCTCCAATGTTGAGACATCATACCAGTAGAGTGAATGGTAGACAGCATTCTTTTGCTACCAAGATGATTTATTGGTCAGACTCTTGCCAAGCATGTGAAAAAAGGTAAGGGTGCACTAATGAAATTTCTTGTAAGAGAAGTAACATGACGGAACTTGAATATTTACATATTAAAACAAATATATTTTTAAGCATTTATTTTTCTATCCATTATTTTTGGTTAATATTAATTTAAGGTGAATCAGAATGTGAATCATATACGTTTACTTTCTAGATATCTTTTAATTGCACTTACGTTGACATAGTTAACTTTTCAAATGTTATATTTATTTTAATCATCGTTTTTGTAACGATTTCTTTCCCTTTTTTTTTTTTTTTTTTTTTTTTTTTTTTTTTTTTTTTTTTTTTTTTTTTCATTGTCTAGAAGCATGAAGTATTAGAATCTTAATTTATAGTTATTAGATCTTTTGAAGTACTTTTTAATTTTATCTTTCAATTATTTATTTATAGAATCAAATTTGGGAAACCAGCATATAAGTGTAGAGATTGTCGGACCACCTGTCATATGGAATGTCAGAATGCTGTACCCTTACCTTGCATACCAGTTGCCAATACTCCTGGAAATAAAAATTGTGCAGTAAGTACCTTGATAGTATTTTTGGTTCGCAATTTTTTAAAATTGGTATCATAGTCTCCTTAACTCGAAAGTTCTAATAATTATGAAGCGATGTCCTTTTTATAAAATAAAAATAAACTGCCCAATATATCTTTTAAATAGAAATTAAACATTGATTAATTAAATAACCTAAATCAGCCCTCCAACATTTTGGATTTGACTAAGCATGGTCAAATGTAGAAAGTTCTCTTTATACAGAATAATTAACAGAGCAGCTTAGAAGCTGAAAAAAAAATGACGGGAGTTTTTTTTGTCTCTATCATGCTTGTTCTTTTTATCAATTTTCACTATTGGGAATGGCTTGGAAAACAAACTTTTTTTTAGTTCCATCTAGCATTGGAAAATTTATTTTGTAATGAAAACAGGGAAAGGATATAGAAAACAGTTTAAGACTACTACTACTATTTTTTTTTTTTTTTTTTTTTTTGCATTCTTGTTCGGTTTTGTTCATAGTCTATTAATAAGTGAGATAATTTATTTGGTCTAAATTTAACATTTGATACTTCGTGTTTGAGGTTAGCTTTCCATTATGTTTTCAATCTTGGGCGTGGAATGACTATTTGTCTTTTGATCATGTTACAAACTTCTGATCGCCTTAGGTTCGAAAAAAAAAAGTAAAATAGAACTTTATTAGAAACAATAAAATAATGATTTTCGCTCCCTTGAACGTAATTGCAAATTAAATCCCATTTATGAAACTATCTTCTAGGCTTGTTCTGATTTTTAACATTTTTTAAATTTTAGTTTGCACTGGTATGCTTAAAGATAGCAATCAGAAACCTCTACAGCTTTTGAGGTAACTATCCCTTAAGACATTCGAAGTTAACAGTGCCAAGCGGCATATATATATATATATATATATATATATATATATATATATATATATATATATATATATATATATATATATATATATATATATATATATATATATATATATATATATATATATATATATATATATATATATATATATATATATATATATATATATATATATATAATATATATATATATATATATATATATATATATATATATATATATATATATATATATATATATATATATATATATATATATATATATATATATATATATATATATATATATATATATATATATATATATATATAGCATCTAAAACAATTCCAAATTGTGGAGCTTGTTCTGATTGAAACACTTGAGGTTGGTTTATAAAATCTTTTCAAATTTTCCCCACAGAGTCTTATTACACTGGAAATTAACAAATGCAAAATTATTCTTTCTAATTCTTGTTTCCATAAAAGTCTTTTTCCATTATTTGAAGATAAGCTTCATCTCTACTTCAAGTCAATTTTTATTATGAATTAAGAGACTTTTGTGATTGAAATCCAATTCAGGTAGTATTTCTCAACTGAAAGTGTTGAGCCTATAATGTCTTATGAAACAGAATACTTCTCTATGGATAAATAAACAAATGGAGTCCTGTTTTTCTTACTCTCTGCATTATCACTCTTTCCTTTCTTTCCCATAAAAATGTCTCGATTTATTCAGAAGTGTCAAAAGTAAGTGATGTTTTTAAAATTTCAATTTTGACACTTTTTGAATATTAAATTTCATTGTTGAGCTATTTTTCAGAATTTTCATTCTATGTAATATAATTTCCTTCTCATATGAGCTTGACTTTATTTGAAAAATTCTTAAAAAACCCTACGTAATTCATATGTAAACTATCTGTGTTCTCGTCACAATGTGTGAATGATGACCTAAGCCTCACCAAAGTTTGAAATTATTTTGTTTTTTTTGCCTTAACATGTAGAACGGAGAACTAAAAATTCAGATTTTTTATCCTCACCAAAACTAATTTTTTTTTTTTAAAGAGTAGGATAGGCTGACAAAACTTTTCCAATGAAGACTTTGACATCAAACGAGAAATTTTTTTTTTGTGTGTGGGTGTAAGTTTCTAATTGTTTTTTTTTTTTGCAGAGTTCTATTGCCGATTTCGCTCCACGTATAGCGCCAATGGTTCCAGCTATAATTGTTCATTGCACGAATGAAGTTGAAAATAGAGGTTTAAGCGAAATTGGCGTTTACCGAGTTCCAGGGGCTGAAAGGGAAGTTAAAGAACTACGGGTACGTAAGACTGGAAATAATGATCTTGATTATCTAAAAGTAAATTAATTGTAATCGACTTTAATGAAGTTGATCTCGTTATTTTACTAAAGTTTTGATATTTCTTTTCAGGATCAATTCATTAAAGGAAAAGGAATCCCTAATTTGGGCAGTATTGATATCTATGTAATATGTAGCGCAATTAAAGCCTTCCTTCGTGCTCTCAAAGAACCTGTAATTCCCTGTAGTCAGTGGAGAGATTTTGTGGCAGCTACTGAGAAAACAAATCAACAGGTGAGCGTTGCGTAGTTACCTATATAAGAAATATTCAAATGGAGCAAGTTCACAATGTAAAATGAAGATTATGTAAATAAAATTGAACATTTAATTTCACTTTTTAAAACGTGGGAACCTTTTAATTTAAAAACCTATAAAAGAAAAATATAATTACGCTCATGACATATGACTGTTTCATTGACTATATCTATTTTACTAGGCTGTTGAACATTTGCGCAAAGTGATTTTGGAAATGCCACAACCCAATAGAGACACCTTAGCATGGATTGTACTACATTTGCAAAGGTTTGTATGTTTAAATATTAATTTTTAAATTTCTTTAAATATTTAATGCCATTTAGTGTGGTTGCTGTAGGGCATTGCATTTTTTATTTTTTGGAGTTAAGATTTCTCTGTAAGATATAATAACTAATTTTAATTTTCCTATCGCCTTCACCATTGGAAGAAATAATAATAATAAAAAAAGTTTTAAATGAACGATACAATTTCACAAAATTATAGTGTCAACATTTGTAGTAGTAGTGTTGGTAAGTTTGATCAACAAATCTTGGGTAATTTATTAGTGGCTGTAGTTTTTATTCAGTCTAAAAGGTTTTAAGACTGATACAGCTCATTCACTTCTTATAATAATTGAACTCTTTAACTTTTTAATTTTAAGGGTATCGGAGAGCCCTGAATGCAAAATGCCAGCTACCAATCTTGCGAAGGTCTTTGGGCCAACTCTTCTTGGGTATTCTGTTCCAGATCCAAGCCCAAACATTGTTGTAGAAGAAACGAGAACTCAGCAGAAAGTAATCGAGTTGCTGCTTGAAATTTCAAGTGATTATTGGGGTACATTCGTAACTGGTCCGGAGGAATCTGCAGAGAGTAGGTTTGCCAGTCCAGAGAAACGCTTGAACTCTGGATCGCGTCGTAGGTCTTTGCTCTCTTTCACTCCTCTCCAACAAAGGTATTAAGACTTTTTACGTTGATAATAAAATCCAATATATAAATTTTATGTGCGGATGAATATACCTTTTTCATCATGTACATCTTAATTTTCTTAGTTTACAGCTCTCAAGATAAATTTAATTAATTAGCAATGCATGATGAATTAGATTTTAAAAAACATTTAAAGAATTGGTGTTTAAATTTCTTTAAATTGATGATTCATTGACAAATGTTTGACATACTTTTATTTGAAAAATTAAATTGAGAGCAAAATTACTGAAAATGCTTTTCTAAATTACGGTTTACATTTTTTTCCAGGGATTCAACCCCTTCGAGAGGATACAGAAAGTAGTCATGATGGTTTTTGAAATTTTACGTATGTTGGTCTTTTACTCTGTAACCAAACTTTGATATTGTACTCTGGTACAAAATATATTGGGTGCTTGATAGATATTATCTAATTCTTAAAATTTATAACTCGCCATAATATTAAAATGCATAATGCCATACGATATTGTATTTTGTATACTCTCTTGCATATATTTGCTTGTATTGTGATTTTAGGTACAAAATATACAGGGTGCTAAAATTACAGTACTCTAAATTCTTGAACTTTGCATCAAATTTCATAATCTCTTTACAGGATATTATTAGTATTATTTGTAAGTCTCTCTGTTGTCACTTCAGGTACAAAATTATATATATATATATATATATATATATATATATATATATATATATATATATATATTATATATATATATATATATATATATATATATATATATATATATATATATATATATATATATATATATATATATATATATATATATATATATATATATATATATATATATATAATATATATATATATATATATATATATATATATATATATATATATATATATATATATATATTATTATATAACACAATACTCTTATATGAAATACATAGTGAACACTGTAATGAATTGCATAATCATGGCAAAATATTCAAAGTGATGTACAGTAAAATAGTTTTTAAGCAATTTATTTTTCTATTGTGTACGTATTCAAATCTATTTTTGAAATAGATATAGTTAATCTTTAAGATTTTATAGAGTTAATGTTGTGAGTGGTTAATATTTTTGTCTAATTTTATAGTTTTATATCTATATTCAAATGTAAATTTCAAAAGATGTTTCATTGTACATAGATCATTATTGTAATTGCTTTAATTATTTGTTCTTGAAAATATTTGATGATAAATCTCTTATATACTCTTGTATATATTTAAGTAATGCATGACACAATTCACATTAGATTTTATGATGTTTGGTTTAATAAAAATTCCCAATTTGCCTTTTTCTTAAGGTCATTAATTTTTTAAAATCGTTAGTTAAATTTAGGTTTCTAAGGAGCCATTGTTATTTTTGGACTTATTTTAAAGGATTTTAATTTGAGCTTATATATGCTTTATTCTCAGTACGAGAGAGGAATAACTTGAAAAATGATATGGAGCTGCAAAACTAAAGTTTACTTACTCGGCTACCTTTTTTAAAAAATATCTGACTTTAAAGTTCTTCAATTAACATTACATGTTCGCACAGAATCATCATTATATAAATATGGATGAACTTATTTTCTTTGTTAATTATGAAAAGCAAATGTCCAAGATTAAACAAACTTTTATTAAGAAAACTTCCAATAGTCATTAGCCTTTTAAAGTATTTGAACAACCTTGAGTAATAATAATAGCAACATAATAAAATAAACCAGAGTAACTTATCATAAACAAAATTTTTGTTTTTGACTTTTCAAGCAATTAAAACATTTGGTACAATTTACTAAAATTAAAAATTTAAATACTTCTGACACATCCAAACGAAGAAAAAAATTACATTTAATATTTTTTACATAGGAATGTAGTTTATTTTTTAAATTTTGTGCAACACAGAAAAATTTATTTTGCTCCTAAAAATGAAATATTTTTATAGTTCAATGCAAAGTCAGCGTAAATGTTTCTCCTATGTTAATACCAGGTTTCCTAACAACTAATTTTGTGCCTGAACCTGTCTTCGATTTCTCAAAGGCGGTTTCCAATGTTTTCGTACCAGAACCTGAAATTAAAATTCAACGTTAATTACTTAAAAAAAAAAAATTTTTTTTTTTTTACTAGACTAGACTGATTTGTAAACGCTCCTAGTTGATACCTTTATATGCGTAACTCTGAGAATTTTTTTTTTTTTTTTTTTTGGTTTTAGGGAGCCTGTAGGTCAGTAACCCGTGGCGAAATTTATCATTAAGCCAAGGTACCTATGACAGAACCTTGTAGCTTCCTTTTATGATTGATTGTAAACTATAATCACGTTATTATTTCATTTCACGTGAGAAAATGTACTCGAGTAAAAAGTCTAATCATTGAAATAGGCAACTATCCACCGGCCATAATTTTCCATAAGCAGCAAACTATTTTGATTATTAAAGTAGCCAAGCTATTCTAAGTCTACGAAGATAAGATAAGGAGTTCCAAAATGAAGTGAAAAGTTCTAAAATAAAGATTTTTTTTTTTTTTTTTTTTTTGTAAAGAAATCTAGATAGTAAAGAAAGATTTACCAGAAGATAACATATAAAAGATCAGGACTCACTTGAACTCATAGTGACTTTGCTTGGTTCATTTTTCAAACCAAGAATGACGACTCTCTCAATCCAAGACTTGGATAAGTACCTTCCAAGTGGATCAATGATTCTGGATGAAAGAATTCCTCCTTCGAAATTGAAATGCAGATATAAAAATTTCAACTGAAAAATATAAAGTTATATATATATATATATATATATATATATATATATATATATATATATATATATATATATTATATATATATATATATATATATATATATATATATATATATATATATATATATATATATATATATATATTTTATTTTTTTGTCCTTTTCTGGTTACTAAAGTGTAAAAAAAAAATACTGGTGCAGCAGTGCTCAAATACTATTTATAATAGTGTTTGTGTAAATATATATCTACTGTTACAGAATATTTTGCAGACCTTTACAAAATACAACACATTCAATTATATAATTTTTTTTTAATAAATTTAAAATGGTGTTAGAATTTGTTCAGAATTGAATTTAATTGATTATAATTAAAGAATACAGTTTATTTTAATTAAGTATATAATTATCGACATTAATAAAAAAAAATTATTAGAACCTACAAGAAAAAACAACACATCACAAAGTTCATTCAGTAAATATACTGTTAACCTGAGCACTGAACTAACATGAAGAAAATGAATATAATGGTTATGGAAAGAAAACAAATTTAGAGAAATTAAAAAAAAAAGAAGAAAATAATGACTGAGTGAATCCACAAAATAAGATAAATTTTTATTATTATTTTTTTATCTTTAACGTATATTTGATTGACCCTTTTCTTCTCAGTGCATTAAAAAAATCTCACTAACCCTTTTTACACCTTCTTGGTTTACGAAAATAAAAATTGCATCTTCAGACTACGTCAGTGTTAAAAGAATGTCTCTTCTACATCTTTATTTATATATCTTACCGATTTATACTCCATAGTATGTTCATCATCGATATATAAAGATCCTTCAGCTTTACCATCTATATCCAAAGCTACATAAATAGTGTATGGGTCTTCACGCATCAATATTGAAGATCTTCGAGTTCTGTCTTTCCTTGGAAGGATGCGTCCCCCTCTAACATAAACAGGAATCTGAAATGATATGACCATATTACATTTACATTAAGAATTATTATATTGCATTTACATAAGGAATTGATTGAAAATTCTTAAGAGTTACATATTACAATTGTGACTTTAAGTTTCCCTTCAGATATTTTTAAACACTAAAATAAAGTCCTTGACAATTATCTTATTCTCGGTATTTAAGTCCTGAATATGAAAGCTTTGAACAATTACCTGGGAATTCCCAAAAGGAAAAGAATCTTGAATTACAGTAATGAAATAAAATATACAGTAGAAATAAAGGAGGTATTTCTGTTAAATTTATGTATCCATTTAAAGAACTTGCAAATTTTAAATTACAATCATCTCACTTTACCTTATCTCTAGGGGCAGCTACAGTTTGAGTGGAAGGACCAGTGAAAACACTAAGGTCTTTCAAGTCATACCACTGCCCGTGAGGAAAGTAAACTGATCCTGTAACTGCGCCCTCATCTACGATTGGTCTCACTAGCAGAGATGGTCCAAGCATGTACTCGTAATCAATGTCGAAGGTTGTTTCGTCAGAAGGAAACTCTACCCACAAAGGGCGTATAGGAGGAGCACCTATGAAAAGTATATTAAGATAATGTGAATAGATATTCTAATAGCTAACTATACTAATTATATATGCAAGTGTAATTATTTATAGTAAAATTGTACTATTTTATTTTTAGTTTACGAAAGAATCCTATTAATAACCATATAAAAACACAAATTAAACATCAAAAAATATGACCTTATGATCTGCAATTAAGGTAATTACATAAAATAATGCATTCAGAGATTATGCAAATGAAAAATATATTTTCCACTGAATATATTAATGTTTATCATGGTTACCATATAAAAAGGTATTACAAAATTGAATAATATAACATACAAAAATAATTGAAATAAGTCACACGTAAATAGATAAGTCACACGTAAATAGTTCTTAAAATTAAATGTTATATGATTAGTTTATTAAAAAAATAAATAAATAAAATCAAGAACATACCAATTACTTCATTTTCATAGAAGAGAGTATACATGTAAGGTAAAATTCTATAATGATCACGGAGAGCTTCCCTTATAATATTCAAAGTCTCTACATCAAAGAGCCAAGGTTCTCTCCTTTTGGTGTCAATGTGAGCGTGTGCTCGGAAGAATGTTGAATACGCTGCTGCCTTTAAGAGAAAAATTGCAAACAGTTATACTTAGTATAATTATTATTTTTTGAAAATAATCAATTGTATTTATAGTTTCAGTCTGAAGAATTTTTAAATCCGATAATAAAACTAACCTGATACCAACGACTAAGAAGATGATCATCGGGACTTCCGAAAAAGCCTCCAACATCAGATCCAACTTGAGTAATTCCAGTGACGGAAAGCGAGAGTAGCATGGGAACTGATATTCTTAGATGACCCCATTCAGCAGTGTTATCGCCTGTCCAGACGGCGGAGGTGCGTTGCGTTCCAGAGTAATGTGCCCTTGTTAAAACAAAAGGACGAAGTTTTCCATTCGATCTACGTAAGAGGCCTTCATAGGTAGCAGAATGCTTTAAAGAACAATAGAATGAAACTACTATTAACTAATGTCAAAATAAGGAAGGGAACAAAAATTTAAAATAACTCTTTTAGTAAGAAAATCTTCACCCATCAATTTATATGCAAGATAAAAGAGTCAAGAACACTTACAAAGAGTAAACCATTGACGTTGTGCATTTCTCTATGTTCCACCCCTAAACCAGGGTGAATATTATCTTTCTGCATTGTAATTTCAGGGCCATTAAATACAGAAGGCTCATTCATGTCATTCCAAATAAATGTGTCCAAAGTTGAGCCCTGTAAATATATATATATATATATATATATATATATATATATATATATATATATATATATATATATATATATATATATATATATATATATATATATATATATATATATATATATATATATATATATATATATATATATATATATATAATAAAGTTGACTCACTTGGTATCGATCCAAACTGTAGGTATTTATATAATGTTCCCTTGCTGCTATAATTTGTAAAATCGATGTAACTAGACGTTCCAGGCCAACACCACCCTACAAAGGAACAAAAATGACAATAGTAGTATGTTATAGCAACTTTTTTTTTTTTTTTTTTGTATTACATACTTATTCAATTTCTCTTACCGAGACTTTAAGAACTAGTTTACCATCTACTTCTTCCCTCTCCGTTTCAATATTTTATATTGTACGATTTAGTTTTAATGTAAGTTATTAATAACCTTTCTCACATGATATAAAAAAAAATGAGAAAGGTATAGAACACCACTGCTTAAGAGAATTAGTATCCTTTATTAGGAATGTTTCGTCAGGAAACAAATGTTCTCCATCAAGGAATATATTTAAAAGCAATTTTAATTGATGATCACATTCACCACATGTAGTAATGTGGTAAGTGATGATCAATCATTTATTTACCCATAATATTACTTGTTAGTATGTCAAGAACCACTGGTAAATTTTTGTCCTTCAACTTTATATACATTTTTTCCAAAGAGATATACAAATATTTTTTTTTTTTTTTTTTTAACAATTTTTCTTTTCTAGATTAATAATTGTCATAATTATTTGAGCTTATGATGTCTAAAGGTGTGAGAAATATCTCATAAGCAATAACATTTCAAGAGTGCATACCATCACCCCATTTTTTATTTACCTTCATATTCGTTGCCATCTTTAGTCTTTACATAGTAATCTAAATCGTGATTTTCTTGATAGAAGAAATAGTTTGAGTCTTTCTTGATATGAGGGTCAACGATATTCACAAGTTTTCGTCCTCTCGCCGTTAGGTTAGTGGTCATTTCAATAGGATGAGGAAACTTGTGTTTGTCCCAAGTGAAATACCTGTAACACAAAAAATTCAAAGGTATTGTGTATACATTCTGTATAAATGTTGGAAATTGTAAAATAAAGTTTACATAAATAGTATGTAAACTATGTTCATATGTAATTTTTCTTCAAAGATTTTAAACAATGTCTACAACAGAATAAAATTATCCTTTAAAATGAACTTACAAAGTACAATAAAAGATTGGGGAATCAGATGCAAAATAAACTCATGACAGAAAATTTAAAAATAAAAATTTAACATCATAAATTTAAAAATAAATTTAATTGAGTTTCAGCTAACGATAATAAATTTCCTTATTAAAGTTTTTTTCCTGTTAAAATTTAGAATTAAACAAAATGATGACAAAATTCTTTAGAAAATAATGAATATGAAATTCTGCGTTTAAGAAATTTAAACATCATTTC